>VDFB02172391.1:144049-173446 GCA_007258455.2 Sequoia sempervirens
AGGAGCCACTCTCTGTAGAGACCCACCAAAAAAAAAAAAATAGAGGTTGTACCATTCCAATCATGAACATCGAATACAACAACAAAAGTAATATATGAGGAATAACACATCTCACAAATTAAATACCATAATCAAAATCTCAAAACTTGGTACACCCCACTCGTAATACTTAACTTCACAGAAACTCAAGATAAAGAGATATGAATTCAACAAAATCATAATCCTCTGGAAAACTAAAGTGTTAACACAAACAGGTTCCCTCATCAATGAACTAACAATGTCTCGAACCCAACAATTCAACAAGACTTAATTTCAAGAATAAAAATAAAAGAAATAACATATTTAATTCCATAATAGATTCAATAATAAATTCTATTCCTAAAATATATTCACACTAAAACTAGAAATAAATAAACAATGTTGTCATATAATCATAATTGATTTTTCTACTAACATTATCCTCTCAAAGTTGGAATTTAACAAATCAATAACAAAAGAACATATTTCTTTCTATTTTACTATTATTTCCATCATAACAGATTCTGCTTTATTTTAACCAGAAAAAGAAACATAATATATTTTTTTACAAATTTAAATAATACAGTAACAGATAAATCAAAAGACTCTGAATAAATGAATTAATAAATATATGTATACAAATATAAATATATATACAAATATATATATATATATAAATATATATATATACATATATATATATACACACACACACACATATATATATATATACATATATTTTTAAAAATAAAATCTGCATAGTAAATAAAAATATAGAATTCACATTTTTTAAAATTTTAAACACATAAAAAATTTCGAATGGGAAATTTTAATTCCCGTTGAATGGCACGAAAATAATGCCCGACCATGGGTAGTCTACGGACTGCTCACAATAGTCCTTCGGACTACCATGGATAGTCTGTAGACTATCACACAGTATCGGTGGTGGGGTGGTGGGTATGGCCGAGGCCGAACCACCACACAACCCTTATAATATATATAAAACCCAAAATTAAATGTGATGCACAGTGCCAGCAAAGCAATTCAACAATTTAAATTTTCATTCAAAATTTTCATATGTATAAATATATGTGGGTATATATATTTATATATATATATCTAATATATATATATATATATATATATATATACTGGAATTTGAGCATTTCAAAAATAGGGAAAGATATATATATTGTACATTTCACTATGCATGATTGAAATAAAAAGAAATGTTTTTATAAAGTATATGTATGAACCAAAATATCACAACCCAGAAATTTGTTGAAAGGAAATTTCCCTTGAAACATATATGTATATTTTTTTTTATTACAAAACACGAAACAACATAAATACTGTTCATTTCTGGATTTCAAACAACATCCCTTTTCAATAAATAGCAGTCCAGAAACTCACAAAAATTCCATTTCAACATATAACAATTCTGATTCCCAAATAATTTTCCATTGATTAATCAATAATCCAAAAGATTTCTTTCCACAAACTGTTGATTTCCAACCCTAGATGAAAATTTCACACACAGAGAACAATTCCTATTTTAACAGAGAATAAATAATTAAAAAAAAAAAGAACCTGGTGTCCTACGCTTGCATAAAACTATAGAAACTTTATCCCTCTTGTTGAACTAATTCCTTGCTGCCGATCTTCCAGCAACAGATCCAAATCTTTCTTCCTCTTCACTAATTTCTCTAGAAAACAGAAAAAGAAACCAAGGACAGAAATTGATTCAAAGTAAAATTTCTCCAGCATTCGAACATTGCTCCCCCCAATAAAGAAAACCCCCTTAATAAAATGAAAGTCCAGAAAACCCTTCGAATTTCCTCTTCCCGTGAATACCAGAGGCCACATTTCAAGAAATAAATCAAACTAATTATTAACCTTAATTCCTTTTGTTGCCTTTTTCATGCATTTACATTTCATTTTCATTTTTCATGCATTTGATTAAAACTACATAAATTTGAATCCACAAAAATGAACTTTTATTTATAATATATATATTCATCATCTCCACACTACTTTATTATTAAATAATTACTTTCCTATTAAAATAATTAAAATCAACCATTGTAGTATTCAAAATAAAAGTAATATTTTTACTACTACTACTCATATTTATCCATTGTTTTAATTTATTTATTATTCTATGGTTTTATTTTATTAATTGCTTAATTATTTAAATCACAACATAAAACCATTCACCACATTAGACAAATCATAAAATCACAATAACATACAAAGACCAATGCAACAACACAAATGAATGTGACCAAGACGCACAAACCAAGAAGGTACAAGACTGTTGACACCTTGGAATGGAGTTACTTTCATGTCACCTTTATTCAACTTCATGTCGTTGGGTTGGTTCAATGCTCGCCCAGACCTATTGAAATAGGTGGAATCGAGTCTTATTCCTGCAAAGCCTGCATCCAACAAGGTGATATACAATATACATACATAAAATCAATTACAAAGCATTGTGAGAAGGATTTGCAGTGTAGCAGGGCACTCGTAAACTAGTGATGCTACCTGTCCCCTCACCAATTCATATCCTCATCTATCGTATTATAAATTTACATTAATTTGCATCAATATCATCAATTACTATTGTCTAAACTACTGTATTCCAAATAATTTCACCAAAACAATCATAATAAAATATCATCATAATATCCATGGCATCATAAGAGCAATATAATCATTAACAGTCTAAGCTACCACCACATAATATCAACAGTAACATAAAAAACCATAGGGAATATCAAAAATCAAGCAGTAATATGAGGGGTATTACAAATTTATATTGGTGGAAAGCTGAGAATGACCTTTAAAAACCCTTTTCGTTTCATCAATTTTGGGTTTAAAAAAAGTTGTCATCCACATACCCATCATATTGTCACTTTTTGGCCCATCATGATCCTGCACATACCCATCCCTGCACCTATAGACAATGAAGGGGTATGTGCAGGATCATCATGGAAAAAATAGGCCCTTAAGTGGAAAAAAAATTAGAAAAATTAGTGTTAGACAACTTGACATAAAAATTTGAATAAGTTATCTATATTATTTCAAAAATATGTAAAAATAGAATCTATAGAAAATTGAATGTAGTTTCTAAACTACTAGGTTTATTTAAAAATAAATAAAATCTATTTGGTGAAAATTTGAAATTCCAATGCAGTAGTACTTAAATTTTAGGGAAAAAATAAGTAGGTGTCTGTCTGACCACCCTAACCATAATAAAATGATAATTTTTTTATAAGATTTTCTATATAAGTAGAGTACTTATGTCGGATGTGATGCATATTTTTTTTTTATTTTTTTCCATGTAAATAATTAATTATGAATTTTTTATTATAACTTTTAAAAAATATAAAAACTCATATGTCTGACCACCTTAAATTGATCAAAAATTCATGAAATTAAATTTTTCTTTTTTTAATCCTATAGTATGTGAAGCATAGAATGCGACACATGTTTCAGATTCAAAAACTATGATACCCTTTGAAAGTTATAGATGTTTTTCAATTAGCCTATCAATCAGGACTTTAGTCATAATTCCAATAGAAAATAAATAATAATTATTTATTAAATTCAAATTAAAGTATAATTTATATTGGTGGAAAGCTGAGAATCTCCTCTAAAAACCCTTTTAGTTTCATCAATTTTGGGTTAAAAAAAAGTCGTAAGCCACATACCCTACTAATACCCATAATATTTCCACTTTTTGGCCCATCATTATCTTGCACATACCTGAAGTTGTAAATCTAGCTGACAAGGATGGTATTAGAAAATTTACTTTGATGGTGCAAGTTCCAAAGAAGGATCTCATGGAGGAATATTGTTGGTATCACCTACTAGCAATACATACATATTTTCTTTCACTCTATCTTTTGTCTACACAAATAATGTGGCAGAATATGAAGTACTGTTGTTGGGATTAACATTGGTTGATAAGAATGGGATAGAAAGGTTGATGGTAATATTTGAATTTTATTATGTGATATCCCAAGTGAGAGCCAAATATGCTTTCAAAAACAACAGAATAAAATAGTACATAAATGTTGTCTAGAATTCTATTGAGCAATTTGATCCTTTTGGAATTGAGTAGATGGAGAGAGGGCAAAATAGAGTGGTGGATTTACTTTCCAATATTTCATTAAGACTAGATGATATAACCTTTTCAGGTATCTCTAAATTTGAGATACAATTAAGGTCATCCATCCCTGACAATGTACATAATTGGAAAATCTTCAATGATGATGAAGATATTCTAAAATTCTTGAGATGTGTAGATGAATATGAAGGTCAAGAGTTTGACCTTGGGGTATTTGTGAAAAGTATAAATGGTATGGATACAATTTTCGGTAATGAGGTAATCCAACTAAAGACAAAAAATCCCCAAGGGCCTTATACATTAGAAAGGCTCTTTGGTAGTCAAGATAAGAGCAAGGTTAAAACAACTGCCACCCATCTAGAGGACCTAGAAAAGTGAATTTGGGGATTGAAAATTCCCCTAAGAAACTATATGTAGGAAGGAAGATGAAACCTATAAAGATTAAGGAAATGCGGATTGTGTTATTGAAAAAATATAGACATGTCTTTGCTTGGTCATATGATGACTTGAAAGCATATAAAGAGGAATTATTTCATCATTAGATTCCTTTGAAAGAAGATGCTAAGCCTTTCAAGCAAAGGAAAAGAACTGTTAATCCTACCTTAGGTCCTAAGATGCAAGATGAATTAGTAAAGCTAAGGGATTATGGCATCATAAAACCTCTAATGCATTCCTCATGGGTATCTAATTTGGTGTTGGCTAGACAAAAGTATGGTGATATAAGGTTGTGTGTAGATTTTAGAAAGCTGAACATATTGTCATTAAAGGACAACTATCCATTTCTAAACATGAAAGCGATGTTATAGAAGGTAATTGGTTGTGAGCTACTATGAATGATGGATAGTTTTTCAAGATATAACCCAGTGAAGGTGAAGGATTCTAAGAAATACAAGATTGCATTCACTACTCCATGGGGAACCTATGTATATGTGAGGATTCCATTTGATTTAGCAAATGCAAGTGCCACTTTCCAAAGGGATATGGATGTAGCCTTTTCTAATTTTATTGACTTATTCATGGCTATATACAAAGATGACTTGATTTCCTGCTCCAAAAAAGAGGGGTATCATTGCACACACATGGAGAAGGTATTTATCAGGGATCTAGAGTATGGGATCCCTTTGAATCCAAAGAAATGTGCCTTAGGGATCATTAAAGGTAAACTACTAGGTTATATTGTGTCCAAAGAGGGAGTGGGGATTGACCCTAAAAGGGTAACAACCATAGATAAGATCCCTCAACTAAAGAATGTCAAAGGCATTTAGTCATTCTTTGGATAGATCATTTTTTTGAGGATATTTGTGACAAAATTTGTAGAAATCACAAGACCTATCTCCAAGATGATAAAGAAGGGAGAGTAGGTGGTTTGGAGTGAGGAGCCTATTCAAGTGTTCAAGAAAATTAAACAAGCTATTAAGGAAGCTCCAGTTTTGAAATCTCCTGATTACTCTAGGCAATGCACATCTTCTTCTTTGCTTCTATCCATACTATTGCTATTGTCTTACTGCAAAAAAATGATGAGGGCTTTGAAAAAACCATTGCATTCTTTAGCAAATATTTATAGGACACGGAACTCAAGTACAATATGATTGAAAAAAAAGCATATGATCTAGTCAAGGATGTGAATAATTTTAGAACATACTTAGTGGGAGCTATTGTCATAGCTTTTGTGCCAAATTTTGTTGTGAAAGATACCTTCACTTAGCAAGAAACTACTGGTAGAAGGTGTAGATGGATCAACAAGATCTGGGGATTCAATATTAATGTCTAGATCACCAAGTTAGTTAGGGGATAAGGCCTAGCTAAATTGATGGAAGAGACTAATTTAGAAGCCAATCAGATTAATCACATAGAGACTATTGATGTTGCTCTTATTTGTGATATGCAAACATGTGGCTACTACAGGAGAATTTTTCAATATTTACAGACTTTGCAATGTCTTACAAATATGGATAATGATGATAAGAGAACAAAAAAGTTGCAAGCCATTAAGTATATAATTATTGATAATGCACTATAGTGGAGAAGCCAGGATGGTGTGTTGCTTAAATGTGTGGACATAAATTAGGCATTAGAACTCTTGCAAAAAATGCACAATGGAGTATGTGGAGGTCATTACATGGAAAATACCATTGCTCATAAGGTCTTAAGAGCAATATTTTGGTGGCCTACTATTTTAAGGATGCTCATAAGTTTGTTAAGACTTGTTATGCTTGTCAAAGATCTTTAGGAAAATTGAGGTTTTCAAGAAGTTTTCCACTTAGGCCTATTGTTTTTCAGACCCGCTTTGAACAATGAGGAATTGATTTCATTGGGGAGAAATTGCAGAATTCTAGTGGAGGACATTGATGGATCCTTGTTGCCACTAACTATTTCAAAAAATGGCTAGAAGCAATACCTACAAGGAAAGAAACAAGTAAGGTGGTAGTGGAATTCCTAGTGAACAATATTTTTATCAAGTTTGGAGTACCAGAAAAGATCATCTTAGATAATTCCATGTGCTTTAAATTATAGGAGATAAAGGATATTTTTGATAAACATGGAATATAGATTTCTTATTATTCACCTTACTATCCTCAAGGAAATGGTTAGGCTGAGTCTAGTAATAAGAGCTTGATGAAAATCATCTAAAGAGTGATATAGAAGAACAAGAAAGCTTGGGATTCAAAGATGAAGCTAGCACTCTGAGTAGATAGGGTTATTGTGAAGAAATCTATTAGTTATTCAGCATTTGGTTTGGTGTATGGTGTACATGCTAGGATACCACAAAAAAACTTGCTAGACATGTATAAATTTATGTAGGAATATGATGAAGATGTCTATGATGATATGCAATATAGAATTGATAATCTATTGAAATAAGATGAAACTAGAAGAGAAGTTCATGCCAAAAATGAAAAGATGCAGCTACAAGTTAAGCACTCACATCATAAGAGAGATTCTCCAATAAAATTTGAGGTGAATAGTATGGTACTAGTATGTAATGTAAGGCCTTAGGATAAGGGTAAACATGGGAAGTTTGAAGCTTTATGATTAGGCCCTTATCTGGTGGTAGATACACATGGGAAGGACTCATACTTCCTCAAGAGCTTCATAGGTGAACTTCTTGAACTACCAGTACATGGAAAGTTCTTGAAGCCATACTTCTAAGTATGTTCTATTTGTGTATGTTGTAAGTTTTGTAGTTTTCTACATAGGTTTGTTTGATTTGGTGTTTGGTTTGGTCCTACTACTTGGTCCGAGTAGTTCCTTGGTTTTTGGTTCACTATGTTTGGTTGGTCTATTTTAACCCAAGATTATAGGATCTCACCATGCCTATGAGAGGCATGTGTCCCCAGTTAGAGCAGTTGATAGAATTGCTAAAAAAATTTATGTTCCATCTCAAAATTCTAGAAAATTTGGGTTAGATCTATCTCTCTAGGCTTAGGGTTTCATCTACCATCACTATTTTAGGGTTTTATGTTATGTGGGACCCTAACTAAAAAATTTGTGAGCTTGTATGCTTGTTAAGGTTCTAATTCTTCATTGACTCCTTACTCTTGATTCCTAGTCTTTTAAGTTACAACTTATGCCATTTGAACCCATGAAATTATTGACCCCCATGACATTATTGACCCCTTGGTTTAGGTTTGTTGTTTTAAAAGTGTTTTACCATCGCTTTAATATTTCTTAAGTCAAGTGAAATATTTCCTATCAGAATGACTTAAGTCTTTGAAATTTGAATCCCATTGGTCCTTGTCCCATCAACCTAGTTGGGTCCCCTTCTTAAAACTAATTTTTTTGGAATGTGCAAATATTTGGTTTTATGTTGGCCATTTGATCATAGTAAGAAAATATTGATCACTCCCTGCATGCTTGCTTTGATTCATTTTCCATTATTATTTTCCAATAGGATGGCGAGCACAAGCCATGTGTCTTCTATACTGGTAGAACTAAGTTCCTTTGAATGATATGTTATAGATATTAAATGACATCGACAGTGGTTGTTGGGTGACAAGGTTTCATCTTGGCTGCTCCCCACCACCCTATTCATTTTTGTTTTGTATTTAAAATTTTTTTGTGGTTAGCAGGTAGATTGATACCTATTTCCTTTTGGAGGGGCCTGCTTGCTTGGATGATAGTGAATTTTGCTATGGAAACGGAAAATATGGTTGATAGCAAGTAATGTGGTTCAATCCTAACCACTCCCCACTATCTCATGAGGGTGCCACTCTTGTTGCTTGGTTCTCAATGGAAAGGCAAGTAATTGCTATGTGAAATAACCTAGAGAGTGTGGAAGACATTGGATTAATGACAGATATTAAACAAATATTTCAGCATGGGGCATGTATAACAAGTTGTGTGCTACTAAAGGGATATATATGGCACATATTCTAATGGCATCTGAGGTCTTCTAATCTAAACCATTGATTATGTTAGAAGAATAAGGAAACATGAAATTGGTCTTGGATTAAGGTGTGAGTATATCAAAGTCATGAGGGTTAATCTTCGCCCTTCCCCATCTCCTCGTTGATGAAATTACACATGGGTTAAGACTCATGGGGGTGAGGGGAAGAGGACATGTGGATTTTGGCTACAACGACAAAGAAATGGTAGATCCCATGGATCATCAATAGATGGCTCCACATGGCTTATTCTTATTTGATAAATAATGTAGTTACATGCAATCAGATTTTTAAAATTAGGTTGACTAAATTTGGATCATTGATCAACTAACACACCTGCATGATTAATGGATTTCATTGAAAGTTTAGTTTAAAGGAAAGTGAGCAATTCTAGTTTGTGTGAGCGAGCATTAATAGCGGAAAGGACATCAAGCTACCAAAGTTGGAGGTAGTAGAGCTATTAAAACCTATCTTAAAAACATAATTGAACATTGTGAAAGATATTCTATGCACTTGGAGAGCTTGTGCTATAGTTTTTAGGCTTACATCTGACATCAATGCTAGGGTTATCAACCTGCAAAGAAAATAGTAAGTTACTTATTTTCTCCCAATAAAAAATATTGATAAATTATAGTTTCAAAGCTTTTGAATCGATTAGGTTTTTCTTGGTTCAGTATTTTAAGGTTTGACATCATTAAAAAGAATTTGTTGATCCTACATTGATATATTTCATGTCAAGCACTTGTCTGATGTACAAGTCTTGTTCCAAGAAATTAGAAACCCTACTTTTTAGTACTTATGCGTCATGGATCCCAAAGAAAAATAAAAATCATCTTTCTATATAGGGGAATACTTTCTTCCCAAAAGAATTTTGACTAAACAC
Source organism: Sequoia sempervirens (assembly GCA_007258455.2). Lineage (NCBI taxonomy): Eukaryota > Viridiplantae > Streptophyta > Pinopsida > Cupressales > Cupressaceae > Sequoia > Sequoia sempervirens. The sequence goes on from VDFB02172391.1 coordinate 153,468, forward strand.
CTTATAGACTAGCTTCCACCCTCGACGAGTGAAAAATATAAGGGTCAACTACTTCTCCACGGTCCACAAGTAGTTGAGGGTTTGATTGAAAAAATTAGTTCTATTAGGGATTCCAACTCACCTTAAACTATTTGGGAATTATTCTATGGTTGGTACATAAATAGAAACATGGGTATTCCTATTGTTAACCCCTAGAATTGTGACCTAGGGAAGTTGATTGTATCCAATATCTATATGGATGTTGATTTTCTTAAAGTAATAGTTGCTAATTATGATCCAATTACAAGGATTGTAAGGACATATGATGGGAAGGAAATGGTTAAAATTACCAAGGATGAAATTGCTTGTCTTTAAACTCACCAGGTGGAGTGATGAAATGCCTATAATTGATGAAAACATTTTTAGGGAGGACTATGTTAAGACTAAGATTGCATTCATAGTCCACATATTGCCAAGGTATTTAGTGAAAATTGGGGGCTGAAGGATTAAATTTAGGCCATTTTTTACAAAGCCTTTTCCTATTAGTTATTTTGTTCCCTACTTCCAAAGAACTTTTTATTGCATTTTCCAAATAATTGGTTATGATCCTATCACTGGAATGCCAATGGCATGGATGTATATGGCAGCCCACATTCAACACTAGCAATCTTACACAATATATGATTATGCAGGATTTGTTGCAAAAATAATTCATGAGGGTTTGAGATGATTGAGGAAAGGTGCAAATGGAGTAAGGTTTAACTAGTACTCATTGTTAATGCATATGTTTTTGTTCAAAAGTGAGTCTTACTTTTGGTAGAATATGACTTTCTAAAATATAGAGGGTACCTTGGAGCTACTTGTTTAGTGTTGAATTGTTGTCTTTGATATGGATGATAGGACATATGACTATGTGAAATTTAAAAACATGTTTGCTTCAAATTTAAGGATATCCCTAGTTATGAATGTACCAAGAATTCCCAAGGCCCTGTATGACTTCTTAAGACCCAAGGAATGAAGGCTTGAGTTGGGAGTTGATCACAATTGGGGAGATGTTATCCCATATCCCACTTACACTATTTTAAGAGTGTATAGCTCCACCATTACACCTAAACTCATACTAAAATGTGTGCCAAAGAGAATTCATTTCCTTGAAGTAATATGACAATTGGAAAGTGTGGAAAATGAATATTTATTAAATCAAGGAAAAGGAGAATTTTTTCCTTCATACACATGCTTCTATGATTTTGTATTGAAAAAGGGAGGTTGGAATAAGATACTTGATATACTTAAAGCCTTTCGCATGAAAAGAGCAATAGAGAGGAGTAGGTATGATCCTGAAGTTGCATGGCCTAGTTGAAGGAAAGAAACAAGAGTTACAAATTTGTGCATAATTTCCAATTCCTGAAGGATGTGATAAGAAATGTGTTTGATACTTTGGAACAAGAAAGAAGAAAATAAATATGGATTTCTTTCAATAAAATGTAGAGAAACTTAAAGGATAAAAACCCTAACTTCATTGTTCTTCTAGAGATTGAAAATATAATGAAAAGGGTGAAACATGTATCTCAGAATTTTGAGACAATAGTGGGCCACCTTTAAAGTGAAGGGATGATTAAAGATAAGGGAAATACCGCATTGAAGAAGAATAGGGTGGGGGATAAATCCCTATTATAAACGAGAAATATACAGATCTCAAGTGCCTGATGAAGCAAAAACAATGTTCTTCATAAGGAGGAAGAGTAAGGAAAAGAAAAATGATGCAATTACTACTCCTTCCAAACAAGAGGATAAAGGGTCTCTTTCTCCAATTCCATAGATACCACCACCATCTCCTCCAATACCAATAGGGCCTAAAATTGTGTATGTCGATGCTCCACTACTGCATGCCTCACCACCAAAGGAGTCACCATTAAAGAAATAGAAGGTTGAAACAACTAGTTTATTTGATTATGTTGAGGATGAGTTTGATGATGATATTTGGGTATCAAAGTAGGAAATGCAAGAAGGAATTCCATTTACACTAGCAATGAAGGTGACACAATAACTAAATTTGAGGTTGAGTAAGGCTGACCTTAGTAGGTTTGATGGCAAGGATGATGTCTAGGTGGAAGCATGCACAAAGTTTATGGATGATGATGCATTTGTGAAGTCTTAAGCTTTCATGAAATTTTCTTAAAGGGGGCTAAGAGGGATGAGTATGTTAGCAATTTGGGTGGGTGCATGAAGATGGGTAGCAATTTTGTGGCCACTTTTTATAAACAAATTGAAAACTCATAATGCAAGCACATTATAACATTCTCATGTTATAACACACTCACATTATGGCTTGGTGTGTCAATCCTAAGGCTCGACCACTACAAGCCCATAACCTGAGCACATTACAATGTGAGTGCATTATAACACGCTCGTGTTATGACATGTTAAAAGCAAAAAAAGAAGAGGTCAAATTCATTTTCATTTTTTATTGTGTTTGTCTTGTTGCCCGTAGTGAAAAAACCTCAAAATTCTATGGTCATGTTCTAGGAGATTTTTTGCAAAAAATATCATCAATAGTTGTTGATTCATCACCAAGATGCCGCCACATCGACAAGGAGGTCAAAGAGGTAAGGATTGTTTTTTCTTTTTGAATTTGTTAGTTTTAGGTTGTATTTGATATTTATTTTTTAAACTTGTAGGAGATGTTAATTGACTTAGAAACCACCCTCAAAATCCATAGAAAGAACAAAATCCTGAACAAAAAAATCCTCAACCACAACAACCTCCTCCACTAATGCCTCAATACCCTCTTGGCACTCAAGAAAGTTTAATGGGTGAAATTGAGAACAATAAAAAACAAATTAAGAATTTAATCAAGAGTTTGAACTATCCAAATGGTTCAACTATGGAAATAATGACCCTAGCAACTTCACTGCAAGATATATTAAAAAATGTAGATTCAATCAACAAACAATTAATTGGTTGGCTAGATAGGAGGCAGGTGGCTAGGGCTTTTTACCAAGATAAATTACAATATAAAGAAGTAAAAAGGTTTAAAATTTACAAAAGGAGAATTGTGTGCATTATTCACTGAACCACAGTTAAATGGAAATCTCTCCCTCAATGCGAAGAGGTTTCCTATTCATTGGCGCCACCACCAAAATATTAGGAAATATTTTTGGGATAAGTGGTACATGGTTTTTGATGATCCACTATGCAACAATTATGAAGTCCTACAGTATTTCCTTAGGAAACTACATGTTGAGTTCATCTTGAACAAAATCCTAAATTATTTTGATATGAGGGACTTCCAAGTGAGAAGTGGGGGTTCAACACAAGATAGACCTAGTGTACAACTAGATCCTACATGGCAAACGAGACGACCTCTCGCTAGGCTACCTCACGAGCACATCATCATCCCTTCCATCGTGAAGGAGAGTATGGACATAGAGACTCTATAGGCCATCATCTCTTTGACACAGAGTGTCATCTATCATTCTAACCCTCTTGTACAATGCCATTGAGTGTACTCTTTGATAGGTAGGCTTTGATCCCATGTGTGTCAATCTTGTGGGGTGACTCGTTCATATGACTACACCGACACTTAGGAGGCTACTATGCAAGATCTATCTATAGCTATGGAGATGGAGAGGGAAGTTGACATTTTTCATGAAATGTATGGAATTGATACTTAGGTAAAAGTTAGCATGTTCATTGAATTTAATTTATTAAATTTTGATTTTGAAATGCAAGATTAACTAATTCAGTTTTATGATTTTAATGAACTTGTAGGGTCACAATGTTCATACTACATACACCGGCCCTATACCTTACTTATTTCTATAGAATAACTTTTCGTGGGGTATGTAAGTAGTAAAAAATTATAAATTTATTACATGTTAATAGCATTGTTTTATGAATGGTATTTTAATATGTGATTTTGGATGTTGAATAGGCTAATATTGGAGGTTTCAAGGGAACACCTCCTAGTGCCAGTGGATTTAGTCAAACCTTCACGCAGGTAATAGAATAGAGAGTTTAACTAATGAATTGTACTTAATAGATTTGAGTAGTTTATATTCATATCATTGATTTGGTTGCATTAGACATCATTCAAACTCAAAGCATTATTTCACATTCCATAACTAATAACTAGATGTTGTTGATAGATGAAAAAATTTCAACTACAATATAGTTGTTTAGAAATTCAACATAAGTAGTGATGCAATTGCTTCACATAGCATAAGTACTAAGTCTAGGAGGAGCTTCCAATTGCATTTTCTTGTCATAGAATTCCATGAGACCGCATTTTACTAAGGTGTCCTTTCAAAGAATTCACTACCTTCTTTGTGCTCCAAACTAGGCACCTAGTATGGAGAGCTCTCAGATATTTGAAACCCACTGCAACTCTTTTGGAGCAACTGTCATAAATCTGACTTTTAACATTGAATTATGACATAATTAGGCCTCTTCTTCAGAGAGACACCTCTCCAGAAACACAACCAACACTTGAAACCTCCAAACAGTCAAAATAAAACTAAGAAAACCTTAGATTATTCAACTTCTAGGTCTCCTCTCACTCATTTAGACCCCTTTTCATAAAACCCTCACTTTCCTTGAAATCACTTATAGGGATTATTGAAACTCAAGACAATTATAAACTCAAAAATGGCTATTTAATCCTTATTACATTATTAAAATACCTATACAACCTCAAAATCCTATATTTTCCTCTTGGAGGCATGCTCTTATAAAGGTGCACCTGCACCACTTTTTCAAATATCTCACCACATTTTCTATGCTACCACATTTTCCATACATGTCTACCAAATAATTTTATCAAATAGTTCATTTCATCACTGCTATGGCTAAAATCTTAAAAAGGTTCTTTCCAAAAAACTATGGATGCTTGGAAAAAATATATCAAAGCATAATAGTAAGCAATAGCATAGACAAGGTTGTTAGTAGGTTGAAAAAATTCCTCAAAGAGATGCAATCTCATGGTAATGGAATGCCATTCCATCACCATGAGACCACATTTCTTTGAGGCATTTCTTCAAAAAAATCACCACCTTTTCTATGATACCACATTTTCCATACATGCATACTAAAGAATTTTATCAAACTACTTACTTCCTTGCTGCTATGGCTAAAAGCCTAAAATAAATGCTTTCCAAAAAACTATGGATGTTTGGAAATATATCTATCAAATCATAATAGTAAGCAATAATACCATAGAGAAGGCAATGAACTTGTGAAAAATTTCCTAAAAAAAGTGTGATTTTATGGCAATGGAATTCCATGACGTGCATTTGTTTGTAATGGGATTCCATCACCATAAGACCCCATTTCTTTGAAGCATTTTTTCAAATAGTTCACTGCATTCTCTATGCCACCACAATTATCATATATGTCTGCAAAATCATTTGATCAAATGGTTCACTAGCTTGCTGCTATGGGTAAAATCCTAAAAACACATCCTTTCTAACAAGATATGGATAGGGAAAATAGTAAGCATGATAGTCAAAAATATATAGTTTAATAAGTACTCAAAATTTTGTTCGTTATCTCATACATTATAAGTCATGACATGGATCACCTTTTTAGTTTTTTGTGATTGAATAATCTATTGTTTTATTTTCAGATGTTTTAAGAAAAAACACCTCTGAATGTGATGAGGGTAATGGAGATTAATGTTTCATCTGTTATTGAATCCTCGATGGCTCTAACAAGGGAGGTATGAGGAAAATTACTAAATTTCAATTTACATTCATTGTTATAGATGTTAGTTAGTAAAAGAGAAAACAGTTATTGATTCATAGTTTAATTTCTATTTGGATTGTTTATATAGGGATTCAACACACCTCAACCTACACATGCAAATATTTCCCTCATCTAGAGTGATCATTAGATGGCGGTAAGTGGTTATTTTGTTAAATATATCATTTTTTAAAATGTAATTTCTATAAATTAATGTCTTTAATTCTTATTATAATAGATAAAACTTCACCAAGAATTAAACACTAGGAGGAGCAACAGGAGCACTGCTCAAGTGCAGTAGAAACAAGTGAGAGATGTATCGCCATCTGATCAACAAGAAAAGGGAAATATTTTATTTCATGAGCATGGAGAGAAATGACTCTTGATTCTAGAGCCCTTTGTTGTATTCCTACATGGTACTTTTGTACATATTTTGTATTGGATATATTTGACATTGTATGCCTATATGGCTATTTTGTACCTATATTTCATACTTATATCAACATATATTGATGTATGCATACATGGCTATTTGGTTAATAGAAATATTTTTTTATCAATGGTGTCCATATTTGCATTCCAAATTCACAGTTCAAGAGATATGAGTTACATGTATTCAAGTGTATACTTTACAACATATGTGCATAATTTGTGACTTACACGTGTTCTAATGTATACTTTGCGACTTACATGTTTTCATGTGTATACCTTGTATTTGTGCATATACTTTGTATTAATTTGTGTATACTATGAATTTGTGTGTATACTCCAAGGCTTATGTGTTTTTGAGTATTTTTTTTTCCCTTATTCACATGTATACTTATTAATTGGTTAGCCCTAGCATTGATCATTGCTGTCCTTCATGGTTTGTCTTGAATATTAATTGATTAATGCTAAACAACTTTATCTAAAAGTAGAAAACGTGTTTTCAATTTGTTTTCCATGAAATGATTCATAAAATATTTCAAAAAGTATCCTTGATATTACAAAAATATTTCTTTATACACTTCAATTGTGCAATCGCCCTTTGGTTCTTTCAAAGAAAAATCTATGTATGCCACTATTACACTACATAGGTAAACCAAATTTTGTATTGTGGAGCTATATTAACCTACCACTCTCAAGACCAATGTAACAATGATACAAAATAATGTTTGAGACTGCAAGAAGACATCAAAATGGCTAGTGTACTAAAACAATTCATATGATTTCTGAAGAATGCTGATAACTCTACTCAATTGGCTTTTGTTTTCAAAATCATACAAATTGAACCATGGAATCAATAGATTGTGTATATCAAGCTACCAAAATTCAAGTTTCAATGATGAATATTTATCGTGCATGTTTTAAATGGCATTCAAGTTTATGGTGGTTATGTTGTTTATATATATATATATATATATATATATATATATATATATATATATATATATATATATATATATATATATATTGTTTTTACATGTTCTTTGTACTAACAAACTCAAAATGAACCAAAGCCCCCTCCAAAAAAATTTGGATGAACAGGCAAACCGAACCCCCAAACATGAACCCGAACCTCATTCAACCTCAAAAAATCTTCCAATAGTCTTCATTATGCCTACACAAACATAATTGAACACCAAATTATGTTGCCCCCTAACTTTACCCACTTTTACTCCCTCAAATCTCTCTTTTTCATTAAAAACCCTCTTTTCCCAACTAGGGCATCATGCCATAACATACTTTTGACCCCCCTTGTGCTTGTAGAACTTTTGAACACATCAAAATACACAACGTAACTCTATTTCCAACCTATTCTAACTTATTCTCAAGCAATTTCTTCTTTTCACCTCTTCTAGCCTTGTTTTTAAGGACTAAATTTTGAATTTTCAACATAGGCAACATTAGTAATCTCTTCCAATTCCTTTACCAATGCTATTTTATTTTTCCTACTCCCTATCCTACTTACATCAGGCACATTCCATAAAGACATAACCTCAACAATAATTGGAATGGCCTATTTCAACATATTACACTCAAACCCTTGTATGAGCAAGTTCAAACTTGTTTTAGAAATCTACTTCTAAGTTGCTTGGAACTTAATAGAATTCCACAAGAGTGGATTGTAATCAAAGCTAAAACCATTCTACAATATATTCAGATCATCTTAGAGAAAATTCCTACTGTACAGACCCATACACAGGCTGAAAATAAAGAAAACACATAAAAATTAACAAAGAAACATAGATATTTGATTGATATTCTCCTTCAAACTCTTCAACAACCACTAACTTTGAGTTTCCAATGATAATACACTTTTTGTGTGGAAAACTCTGAATTCTCAAGCGTCATGTGTATGTTTCTCTTTTCAATTGTTTTGAATGCCATCATAAGGGATCAAGCTGGTTGAACATAGCTCAGAGTAATTTTGTGTGTTTGGGTGTAAAAGAGGACCATGCCTAGCATAAACGTACCTGTCAAGACATGTTGGAGCAATTTTTTTGGTTACACAAATTGCAAAAAAAAAGTTGCACCACTTTGCAACTTTACATTGCTTGCATTTGACTTTTTCCATCATGTGAAAACTGGACACCACAAGAAAATGACTCCAAGATAACAAAAAATGAGAAAGGTTATTGTAGAGGGGTTGAACACAATCTCATAGGCTAAGAAAAAGAGTTTGTAACTATCACAGTTTTTGAGTAATAGCGCATCAAATATTCCTTTCGTTTTGCACTTTAGACCCTTAAGGGATTGACTCAGTTGAACATATCTTGAAGTAATTCCATGTGTTAGGGTGTGAAAGAGGAACATGTATAGTGTAAATGTACCCATTCAGATGTGTTGGAATAGTCCATTTGGTCACACAAATTGTAGAACAAAAGTTACACCACTTTGCAACTTTCAACTACTTGCATTTGACAGCTTTTTCCCCAAGTGAAAGTTCACCACCATGGGAAAATGCCTCTCAGATAGCAAAAATTTAGAGAGGTTATTATAGGGCCCAACACAATCCCATAGGATTAGAAGATAATTTTCTAAGCATCACGGTAACTGAGTGACAACATGTTAAAATTTGCAGCTATTTTGCACTTTGAACCCTTAAGGGATTGATCTGGTTGAACGCATCTTAGAGTGATTTTGCTTGTTTGGGTGTGAAAGAGGACCATTCCTAGCACAAAAAAACCTATTTGGATGTCTTGGAACAATTTTTTTGGTCACACGAGCTACAAAACAAAAGTTTCATCACTTTGCAACTTTCAACTACTTGCATTTGACAACTTTTTCCCCAAGTGAAAATTCGTCACCACAAGAAAATACCTCTGAGATAGAAAAAGATGAGAGTTTATTGCGAGAGTTTATTCTAAGCACCATGGTATCCAAGTAATAGCATGTTGAAGTTCACATCCATTTTGCACTTTGGAGCTTCAAGGGATCGATCCAGTTGAACATAGCTGAGAGTGATTCCACATGTTTGGTTGCAAAAGAGGGTCATTCCTAGTGTAAAAATACCTATTCTGATGCATTGGAATAGTTTTTTTGGTCACACAAGTTTTGGAACAAAAGTTGCACCACTTTGTAACTTTGAACTACTTATATTTGACAACTTTTCCCCAAGTAAAGATTCGCCACCACGGGAAAATACCTTTGAGATAAAAAAAATCAAGAGAGGTTATTGTAGAGAGGCCCAAGATGATCCCATAGGATTAGATGAGAAGTTTCTAAGCATCATGATATCTAAATTTTTAGTCATTTTTCACTTTGGACCCTTAATGGATTGATCAGGTTGAAAGTAGCTCAGAGCGATTCCACATGGTTCGGTGGATAGGAAGACCATTTATAGTGTAAAAATATGTATTCAAATCCATTGGAATAGTCTATTTGGTCACATGAGTTGTAGAATGAAAGTTGCACCACTTTGCAACTTTCAACTACTTGCATTTGACAACATTTTCCCCAAGTGAAAACTCACTGCCACAAGAAACTACCTCTAAGATAGAAAAAAACTAAGAGAGGTTATTATGGAGGGTCCAACATGATCCCATAGGACCAGATGAGAATTTTCTAGGCATCACATTATCTGATGCATACCATGTTGAAGTTTGCAGCCATTTTGCACTTTGGATCCTTAAGGGATCGATCTAGGTGAACATAGCTTGGAGTGATTCCACATGTTTGAGTGTGCAAGATGACCATTCCTATCATAAAGATACCTATTCAAACATGTTGGAATATTCCATTTGGTTACACAAATTGTAACATGAAAGTTGCACCACTTTGCAACTTTGCACTGCTTGTATTTGATACTCTTTCCATCAAGTGAAAACTAGACACCAGATGAAAACCACTCTGAGATATCAAAAAATAAGAGAGTTTATTGTATAGGGGCCCAACATAATCTTTTAGGATTAGATGAGAAGTTTCTAAGTATCATGATATTTGAGTAACAACATTCTGAAGTTTGCAGCCATTTTACACTTTGGACCCTTAAGGGATCGATCCAGTTGAATGTAGCTCAGAGTGATTTCACATGTTTGGGTGCAAAAGAGGACCATTCCTCGCATAAAAATACCTATTTGGATGTGTTGAAACAATTTGTTTGGTCACACAAGTTGCAAAATGAAAGTTGCACCACTTTGCAACTTTGGACTACTTGCATTTGACACTTTTTCCATCAAGTGAAGAATGGACACCATGGGAAAACCACTCCAAGATAACAAAAACTAATAGAAGTTATTATAGAGGTGCCCAATGTTATCTAGTAGGTTTAGACAAATACTTTTTTAGCACCATGGTTTCTAAGTAATACCCCATCAAAGATTGCTACCCTTTTGCACTTTGGACCCTTAAGGGATTGAGTCGGTTGAATGTACCTTGGAGTGACTGTGCTCCCTTTTCAATGGAATTAGGTGGGAAGTAGACTTAACTCTATTTTAGTTTTGGTTTCATTGGATTTCAAGTGATTTTGTGCATTTTAGAAGCCAATTACTGAGGGTTAGTCTGTATACCCTCTTTTAAGGGTTTTCAGTGCATTAAAATGTCATATTAAGCCTTCCACCCACTATATACTTATGTAACTTGATGGAAATACTTAGTTAGGGTTATAAAACATATGTGAAAAAATTTTGTACAAAGAGGTGAATAGAAGGTGTTTAGGTGATGCCCTAGATTTCAAATGGTGCATTTTTTAGTGCAAAATGGTTTTATAGTGCTAGGGTTTGAAGAAATATTTGGGGGTAGTGATATCTCTTGAACTTTTAAGCTTGTGTAGACCTTCTTGAAGGTGTTTTAGGTTTTGGTTGGTTGTGGGATAGTTTGAAGTATGGTTTTTCAATAAACCCCTACCTAACTTGTGAAAGAAGAGGGTTTTGGGGTTTATTATGTTAGAGGGCTTATAATTTCATAAAAGTGGAGGAATTGGTGGTTTGGCAAACTGGTTAATGTTGTCCAATGGTGGTTTGTGTGTGATAGGAAGAATAAAGGGTGGTTGCTTGTTTTATGAAAGTTGGTCCAAAAGAGTCTTATGAGGGTTTGATGTATTTTGAAGAGGCTTAAATGGGTGTCTAAAATGGTGGTTTGTTGTCAAGGTTGTTAAGGAATTCTGAGAGTTAAGGTGGGAAAAATAGGTCTAAAGACTTACAAGAGTGACTAGGTGAAAAGTTGAAAACAAGCCAAGATTGAGTTTTGAGGGAAGCAAGTAGTTTGGAATCCTTTTCTATTGTGGAAGTGAGTTGATTGCCTCCCTGTATTGCTATTAGAATCACTTCAAGTTTACATTATTTTTCACTTTTTTCACATTGACAACTTTTCAATTTTTGCTATTTTACATCATTTTGACAAATATGCAACATGAACTCCAAAATGACTCCAAAACTGACTAACATGACTTATTACATTATAAATTGGTCTAATATGACCTTTTTCAATTGACAAAACTCAAAACACAAAACTATCTTAAGACTTCTATGAACCAAATTTGCTCAATAACCTTGGTGCCCCTACACCAAATTTCATTATTTTAGTAAATCTCATTACAATGCCCTAGGCACTTTGTTCTCACAAATCTTTTACAATTTCACTCATACATTTGATATTCTCTTACAGTGTCTACATCATAGGTGCTCATTATGAGGTTAACTTCAAATGAGTAACTTGAGATTCCCTCGCAAAGCTTCACATGCTCTTTTATAATGGCTTCAAATCAGAATTAAGATTTGTTAAGATCATCAAAATAAGGATGTTGTATTCCTTTCTTGGTTGAGATTCTCTTCAATGGCTCATAAATCAGCATTTTTTGCAAGGAGAGACCAATCAATTTTTAGTAGTTTACTTATAGATATGCAAAGTAAATGAAGAAAAAGAAAGAGCATCCAAAATAGAAATGAAATGAAAATAGATGGAAGGAACTTATAGATAGGCATGTTAGTATCTCAACTTAGTCATTCCTGGTAATACATCTCCACTAGGAGTTCCAAAATACCTATTGCACATAATAGCTCTTATGAATGGAATATCTTGAAATTTGAGATGCTCTTATAATGTCTACATCATAGGTTAACTTCAAATGAATAACTTGAAATTCCCTCACCAAGATTCTCATGCACTTTTGTAATGTCTTTCAATAATAATTGAGATTTTTTAAGAGCATCAAAATAAGGATGTTGCATTACTTTTCTCGCTGAGATTCTCTTAGATGGCTCATAAATCTACATTTTCTAGAAGGGGACCCCAATCAATGTTTAGCAGGTTACTTAGAGATATACAAAGTAAAAGAAGAAAAAGAAAGAGCATCCAAAATGGAAATGAAGTGAAAATAGATGGAAGGAACTTATAGATAGGCATGCGAGTCTCTCAACTTAGTTACTTCTAGTCATACATCTTCACTGGGAACTCCAAGATACCTATTGCACATAACACCTCTCATGAATAGAATAATTTGAAATTTGAGATGCTCTTATAATCTCTACATCATAGGTTCTCATGATAAGTTTAAATTCAAATGAATAACTTGAAATTCCCTCACCAAGCTTCACACACACTTTTGTAATGGCTTAAAATAATAATTGAGGTTTGTCAAGATCATCAAAATAAGGATGTTGGATTGCTTTTTTGGCTGAGATTCTCTTAGATGGCTCATAAATCTGCATTTTCTGCAAGGGGACACCAATCAATGTTTAGCAGGTTACAAATAGACAAAGTAAAAGAAGATGATAGCATTGGTATAAAATTAATAAGAACTAATGCGCATATACTCACAAATTAATCCAATGAACCATCCAGGTCTGCTCTGCTCTTTATTATGTCAAGTATTGCCTCATGGTCATACTCATGAACCTTCCACAAGGTCTTTTTCAAAGGTCTACCCCTATATTTCATCAAATGAACATTGGATGCCACAACAAGGTTTGTGTAATGAAGAATCTTATGATGTGTGTCAAAGTCCTAAAACAACCAATTTTTAACACACTTATGTGGGTACCTTCTAAGCCACATTCCAATAACAACAACTGAGCTTGTAGGGTATTCGATGTTTTCTCCATCTATAATGGGGGCGTCCAATTTATTTTTTACCTCAACACAATGACACAAGTAATAGTATGTTCCCTCTTCGTTGTATTCATCTACAATAACTGCATAAACATGACATGCATTGATATGTGTAGAAAATCTCTTGAGATTAGTCAACATTATGAATACAATACAAAGTAAGATAACAATATAGAACTTCAAATACTAAGCAAGTAGACATATGACCTAGTTGAACTAGATATGATACGTGGTAAAAGTTTACGAATGATTCCATCTATGTTAGTTCCAATTTTGTCAAAAGGTGATACTTGTGAAGTGAGCTAAGATAACTTGTCAACCCACTTCCCTGACTCACAATCATTCTAGGCTTGAATTGTACATGGAAAAAAAATCATGCCATCTTTTGTGTATTGATACTCCATGCACCTAAATTTGAGCTAAGAATAGAGTGTAGCTCACTCGATCATATTAGTGTACAACAATACTCATATGGTGCAATGTTAGTATCATCCATCAACCAAAAAAATATATAAACTGAAGATGTACCTTCATTACCTAGACCCATCGTAGCATTACACCACTCGACGATTGAACTTGTATCTATCAACTTTGCATTGTATTTATACTTTAACTCTTCTCATGCTAATGCTCTTTTCATGCATGCTCTTCACCATAATGCTCCCCCTTTCCATTACCGGCCTCACAAAATTTGCACATATGTTGAACACCTATAGTGAGATGCATTATGCACAACCAGTAGAACATGCACACATTATTTAACTATGCTACACAGTTATCCAACCATATTGTATGTTGATTGTATGTTATGCCCCTCTGAGCCAAATCTTTATAGAACATCTGGAAGCAACCTTGCATGAACTCTAGAGAATGTTTGTGATCATTAGTAATATAAATGTGATACTCCCTCAATACCTTTCTTTGGTCCTTTCTACTATTAGGTGTAGGATTGAATGCTATGTGCACAAATATTGAAACCTGTGTGGAGTTGTAATATTGTGAATGCACCTCATGTTGTGGTTGTAGAGTGTAGTTCTCTACAAATTCAACCACTAATACTATGCCACCAACTGGAAAGGTGTCCTTGCATGGCTGGAATTGCATGTCCAGCCGTTGGGCTCTATGGGTATGCCTTCCATACTCATACACTATATTGTCATAAAACATGGATATAAACTGATACACTAAAGGGTATGTGCATGATCATGATGGGCCAAAAAGTGGCGATATGATGGGTATGTGTAGGGTATGTGGCTGACGACTACTTTTTTAACCCAAAATTGATGAAATGAAAAGGGTTTTTAAAGGAGATTCTTAGCTTTTCACCAATATAAATTATGCTTTCCTTTGAATTTAATAAATAAATATTATTCATTTTCTATTTGAATTGCAACTAAAGTCTTGATTCATTTTCTATAGATTTCAAATGGTATCAAATTTTTTGAATTTGAAACATGCATCACATTATATGCTTCACATACTATAGGATTAAAAAAAAAATGAATTTCCTAAAGTTTTGACCATGTTAAAGTGGTCAGACATATGAGTTATTTTTTTTTTAAAGTTGTAATAAAAAAATCATAATTAATTATTTACTTAGGAGACAATTACAAAAAAATATGCATCACATCGGGACATGAATCCTCTACTTATATCTAAAATCTTATAAAAAAATATTATCATTTTATTGTGGTTAGGGTGGTCAGATAGACACATTTCTTATTTTTTCCCTAAAATTTAAGTGCTACTACATTGAAATTTCAAATTTTCACCAAATAGATTTTTTTCTTTTCTAAATAAACCTATTTTTTTAGAAACTACATTCATTTTTTTACATATCCTATTCATACATATTTCTGAAATAATATAGATAACGTATTCAAAATTTTACATCCAATTGCCTAACTCTGATTTTTCTGAATTTTTTGCCACTTAAGGGTCTATTTTTTCCATGATAATCTTGCACATACCTTGGAATCTTTTGAATAACCAAATCACACCATTTTTCTTTTATACCCATCTTTTGTAATGTATGCCACTATTTTATACTTCTTGAACTCTACTAGTTTTTGTCCCACCTTATCTCTGCTTTCCATGTGTTGACATACTGACATTTGTGGCAAGCCACTGCAACGCTCACTTGAACCATCCAAGCATGTTGTACTATAGAATATTTAAGCATTTCAAAAAATATTTGAGAAATATTAATTTGAAGATAATAATTTTGAAATTTACCAAAAAATTGGGTTTGAGTCGTATCCAAAAACTGCTTTGGATGTGGCTCATGGTTCTAAATACCGATTCTCCTTCTTATGACATCCCTTTGATTTGGAGATGGCCTTGTGTTATTCTTTCAATAATATTCAATTAGTGTTCTTAATAATTCAACAACTTTTTTATCTCTTTGTAGTAGTCTCTGCGACAATGCCCATAATTCATTTGAATCGGTGCCCTCAATTCTTTTCTACCTTTGAATGGCTTTAGATAATTTTTTTCTACTAATTCTCATTTGTTCATTCATATTTTTAATGAGATCAGCTCTCTTTGTTTGATAGCTTACCAAATTTGATGTAATGACACATCGGGTGACATTACTATCCTTTGAGTGTAAGGTCCAACCCACACTCTCATAAGCATCCATTAGATTCTTCACAATAGTGTTTTCACTTGATGCATTCAATGTTATCAATCTAAGAGCCTTCATGATGTTTTTATACTTTAAACCACACATCATTTCAACAAATAGTTGACATCTTTCAGTCTCATTATCTTTTCAAAGAATATTTTCCAAATCTTATCATCATAACTTCTACAAGTGTGTGTTGGAATCTTACCTTCCATGTGCTACAAAATATCCTCATCAATATTAATCAAATACTTTGGCTCTCTACACAAAATTCTAGGTAGTCTTCTCCTAGGAACATACATCTCAACATTAGCAATTTCATGAAATTTAGTTGAGGTGGGCTAGATTGTGTACCTTCGATCAAGGGTGGAGTATAAGACATACATTGAGGTTCACGTGGGGATGATGAAATACCCTCTTTATCAAATCCAAGTGATAATGTACTCTCAACTTGAGATGCAGTGGATGGTGTCCAACCATATTCACTTGTGGTAGATGGTGTCCCTCCATATTCACTTGTGGTAGATGGTGTCCCTCCATATTCACTTGCGGTAGATGGTGTCCCTCCATATTCACTTGTGCTTAATGGTGTGACCCCTTCGTATTCACTTTCGGTAGAGGGTGTTTCTCCAACTATGGTATCCAAATCTGTCCTACAATGATTCTTTCATATTCGTGCCCTTTGTGCTGCAAATTGTAGTTTTTTTTTTTGATGGTTGAGGTTCCTCTTCAATTTGCTCATTTTTATCAATTGTTTCCAATTTCTTCTTTTCACGATATGCCCTCAACCGTTCTCTCTCCTTTTATTTGAATCTTTAGAGCTCTTTATTTCTTAGTTTATTCCTTGTTTGTTTCTTCGGCATGGTAGATAATCTTACCTATAGCATGGTAATGAGATGAATATTAGTTCATGGTGTTTGAGTCATTAGATGAACATTTAGATAGGTTGCTTTATCCAATTTGCAAAAAATGTAAAATTCTTCAAAAAGAGGTTCTAGGTGTTTTGTTCTTAGAAAAAGGTCTTGGTGGACCTTTTCAACATGTAATTACTTAATTTGGTGGTTCTTAGGCATTGAGGGATTCAAAAGTGGTAAAAAATCAAATCTTCTAAAATTGTTGTCAAGGTAAAAATGTAAAAATTGACAAATGAAAAAATTGGAAGTTTAGGAGTCAAGTATGTGAAAGGTTGGTTTGGTTAATTTGATATGGTCAAGAAAAAATTTAATTTATGGAGAACCTCTTGCAAGAGGTAGAGGGGACGTAAATAATGGAGAAAACAATAAAGAGACCCTATTTAATATTCTTTTTTTGTGTTTTTGCTGGTAAAACAGTGTTGTGAAGCATTGTACAGCCCCGCACAGCCATATTTTCATGGGGAAGTCATTTGGAATGATTAGGCTATGAGTCTACATAATTCTCCTTTTTTTCTCACTCAATTTCATGCAAATTTGAGTAAGTTATGGCTTGTTTACCGAAGACGGTTCAAAACCCTTGCTAGGGTAAACAAAATTAAATTAAAATTGCATTTCTCTTATTCTAACCCATGGAATCACTCAAAATTTAGAAAAAAAATGTTTTTTTTTGGTACTCTTTCATTTCTAAAAGTTTTAGACTAAGTGGTGATAGTTAGCTTTTAAAATCATGATGCCCTAGACCATATTTTGGTGAAAAATTAGGAAAAAGCATAGTGTACAGTGAGAATTAAAAAAAAAATATGGTTTTTTATTCCTTCTTGAAGAAATTGGTTTAAAAATTTGTTTAGGGGTATTTTGAATCTATTTCAAGATTTTTTTTGGTGAGTTTTCAAGTTTTTGAAGTCCATTTAATGACTGTTCTGCCATGATAGTGATGTAACATTCCTGATTTTCTATCAAGAATGGTGGTTTAGGATACATGTTTGATGAATTATCATGAAGTAAGTTTGGAGAATGATTCCTTCATGTTCTATAGAGATATTTATGTAGGATTGAAGCATTAATAAGTTGGAATAGGCTTGGAATTGATAAGTTTCTTATTGATAGGGCCTAAAAGGGCCTAGTTTGTTGATTAGGAGAGTTTGTTTTGAGAAGTTTTCATATTGGATATATCGAAGTTGGGAATTGGGTTGAATCAATTAAATTGATACTATTTAAAGTGTTTGAGAAGTTTTTAAGGTATTTTGTGCTTAGAACTCAGTTTGATGTCTTGTATCTATGAGTTTTATGAAAGTAAAGGAGTCCTAATTGAATGGACAAGTTGAGATTTGGTTTAGTTTTGATAAGTTGATTGGAGTGAGATTTGGTTAAGTTGTTTTATTCCTCTAGCATTGCATCAAATTACCCTTGATGGTTTGTTTTTCTTGGTAGATGCTTTGCAAGATAGGCTGCAACATTCCCCATTTTTCTAACTTATCCTTGAATAAATAGTCTTGAAATATTGGAGAGAAGGGTTATAATCCCTTCTAGGTAGACTAATCAAGGAAACATTCAAAATATATGACAACAGAGGTGATGAAGTAGCTTTACTAATGAGGTAATTTAGAAATAGAGATAAAAACCAAAATAGTTTAAATCAATGCTATCAATGTGAGAAGAGTATATTCCAATTTTTTTAGAGACTTGTATGGAAAATTTGGTAGAATAGACAAGGAAATTGGCTAGTTTGTATAGATGTCATTTAAAAATGTAATTGGAAAGTGTACAATATTTCAAAATTTAAAATGTCCATTGACAACCTAAAGTTGTAATGACAAACAAACAATTATCAACACGGAATATGCAAAACAACAAAAATGAAAGAAATCCATAATAGAATGAAAGAAATGTGTAAAGACTTAAAATATTTAGAAAACCAAAGTTTCAAATGCAGGAGTTGTACCCAATTATGTATCCTTTTATTCTTGTTTCTTCAAAATCCTCAACAATTTGACTTTTTCAAAAGTTTGTTCCCCTCCAAACTTCAATTGTATATTAGTTTTCATTGGAATTCAAACTTGAATTAAAATTATATGCCTTTCAAAATTAAAACTCTACTATTTCATGCAAAGGTGGTGGAAAGATCATGAAAAAGGTGGTGGAATGTGAAACACATGCATGCACACTTCACAACATCATCAAAAAGCTACTTTTTTTTAGAGCACATGCACAACTAAGAGAATATGCAGAATGTGGGTTCAGATCATAGGTAAATTGAGTTTTTTTACTATTTTTATAGCAAGCAAAAATACGTTCACGTTATTTCTTACTAAAAATGGTCATATATCTACTTCTTCAAAACATGCTCATGTTATGAGAAAGGTTTTTTATAGATTTATTTTCTCTCTTTGTCTATACCCTCTACCCTAATTCTATCTCTCACCCCTCTACCCTTATACCCTAATTCTATCTCTCTACCCTTAACCCTTATACCCTCAACCCTAAACCCTAATTCTAGCTCTCTCCCCTCTACCCTTTACCCGTAACACTTATACCCTCTCTCCCACTACCTACCTATGTCCCACACTCTTCCTCTCTTCCACTACCTCCCTCTCTCCCACCCTCTCCCTCTCTTCCACTTTCCATCTCTCCCTAAACCCTAAACCCTTAAACCCTCTACCTCCTCTCTCTCTCTCCCTAAACCAAAAACCCACTCTGTCTCCCTCTCTGTCTCCCTCCATCTCTCCCTATCCCTCCCTCTATCCCTCCCTCCCTCTCCCTCTATTTCTCCCTCTCCTCCCCACCTTCATCTCTATCTCTCTCTCTCTCCCTCTCTCTCTAAAACCCAAAACAAACTTTTTCTCCTCTCTCTCCCTCCATCACTCCCTCTCTCCCTCCCTCTATCACTCCTCTTCCCACTCCCTCCCTCTCCCTCTCCATTTCCCCCCACTCCTCTATCTCTCCCACACTCTCCCTCCTCAGTCCTTCTCTATCTCACCTCCCTCTCTCCCACTTCCCCCATCTCTCCCCTCCCACCATCTCCCCTCTCCCACTCTCCCTCCCTCTCACCTCTCCCACTCTACCTCTTCCTCCCTCTCTCCCACTCTCCCTCTCAATTCCTCTCTCCCACTCTATCTCCCTCTCCCCCAATATATCTACCTCCCACTCTCCCTCTCCCTTCCTCTCTCCCACTCTCCCTCTCCCTCCCACTC
>VDFB02172391.1:173546-208941 GCA_007258455.2 Sequoia sempervirens
AGACTTAGAGCACTTTGATCCTTGTTTTTGTTCCATCACAAAATTTTGAGTGAAACTATCCTCAATTTCATGTCCAAGGTTAGTATTTCCTGATTTCAAAAAAAAGTGGCCACTTAAGCCCCCTTTTTAGGAACCATCTTGGTGCACTTACCCATCTACCTAAGGAAAGAAGTCTTCATCCAAAGTTTCCTAATGCCACTATTCAAACAAGAGTCTTAAATGACATGAGAGCTAAGTTCCAAAGGATGCTTGCAAAGGAGGGTAGAGAGTTGGTGAGAAATAGTGGTATCTTATTGTTACCATAATGGGACTTGGCCTCTACAATAGATTTTTATACAATAAAGAAATTTGATAGACCTCTATAAAATTAAGAAGAGGAGGTTGTAATAATACTACAAGGATCTACTTTCAGTGAGTAGTGGGATGCATTAGCTATTTGGTCCTTGGATCCAAGTACAAGGAAACCTGATATTGCAGAGCCTGCACCAAACTACAGTGGAGGCTTGATAATAAAAAGGGTGTTAGAAACATCAGCTCTAGAGGGAGAAAATATGTTAGTACATTTTTCCCAATTCACAAGAGCCATAATGGAGTCAATGACTTAAAAAAAGGAAAAGTTATGTATAGAGTACACTAATTTTCTAGTTATCTATGGAAATATTGAACAAAAAAACATGCAATTACAAAGAAAAATATCATTGTTAGAAGAGAAGTTACAAAATTTGCAACCAAGAAATCAATAAAAGACCAGTGTTGATTCTCCTCCTACCTCACATGAAGCTACATCCACTGATTATACCCCAACAACCAGTTCCTCATGGGAAATTGTGCCATATAATATGGGAACTATTCCTATTTCAATGATAGATCTTAGCATATCAGAGATGCCACTGGCTAAGGAAGATATCAGTAGGGAGGAGTTTCTCAGGAAATTAGAAGAGTATAAAGAGAAATGTGACAATCATGATAATGAAACCTTTATGAGAAATATGAATATTGTCACCATAGTCTTGGAGCATCTAAATAGAAGGGTAAATAACAACTTGAATAACATTCATGACAACTATTCCTCAATGATGGCTGCTATAAATAATTTTGAAAATGATAGGGAAATATTTATTCCTCTTATAGAAACATGGATCCCTAGGATGAAGGAACTAAGATTGATTTCAATTAGAGCTAGATAGGAGGCTAAACCCTTTGAAAATATTAAGCACACTATTTCTCTTATAAGTAATATTGAGGGGTACATGGCAAACATTGAGCCTTTGGGAGTCAAAATAAGGGAATTGGTGAATTCCTTTCATGAATCACATCATGGTCTCCTCCCATCCATTTAAAGGAATGATGTTATCATAAAAACCCTACAAGAGTGGAGAGATGAAACTAATAAAACCATTTAAGAGTAGGAAATTTCATTTTGCCAAAAATATGATATGGGTACACTAAAAAGAAACATGGATATGTTAGATCATGTAGAGATTGTCTTGTTAGAATTTGATAGGGAGGCCAATCAAATTGTTACTGGGTATTTACCTTATATACATAGGGCTGATGAGGTCATGAATTTCAATTGGCCTACTAAATAGGAATTCCTTGCATGGAGAGACAAATACTTGGATGGGCTAGTGGATTGATATGAAATGGTGGGGTGACTATTTGAAAATTTTGATCTTGAAGTATGCAATCACGATGAGTAACAGATAGGTGAAAATGCATTGCATAGCCTAGATTTAATATAGATTAGGATTTTGCTAAAGTATAGAAAAATAGAGTGCATTTTCTTCAATTTGAATTGATGATGGGTCTATAGACATAAACATATTCTTTTTCCTTCCCTTTTCGTTTCTTTCATGTTTTCTTTCATTTTCACTTTGTGTGTGTGGGCACAATTTTTGAGGAAGCTATTTGTAGATGCCTTTTGAAAGGTGTGACCAAATCTCCAACAACAAATGAGGATTATTTTTGCCTCATACATGTTTCCCACCACCTAGGAATGTAGAGATAACTGAAAATGCAATATAAA
The DNA here is from genome assembly GCA_007258455.2 of Sequoia sempervirens. Lineage (NCBI taxonomy): Eukaryota > Viridiplantae > Streptophyta > Pinopsida > Cupressales > Cupressaceae > Sequoia > Sequoia sempervirens. The sequence continues at coordinate 175,573 of VDFB02172391.1, forward strand.
TTAGTGGTCTAATAAGGTAATGAGATGTGTACTTTTTAGCATAAGGCTTGTTTTTCTCCTTTGTTTCTATAAGATGGAATTCAAGGCTAGAAAGTAATGGGTATGTTGTATTGAAATTGACACAATTAATTGTACAAAGAATATCAAACATATTTTGAGTTTTGTATTCGGTTATGAGTCTATAGTATCATATAGGTATGTGTAGGATCATCATGGAAAAAACACACCCTTAAGTGGCAAAAAATTCAAAACATTCAGAGTTAGGAAACTTGACGTAAAAATTTGAATAAGTTATCTATATTATTTCAAAAATATATAAGATATAATCTGTGGCAAATTGAATGTAGTTTCTAAACTACTAGGTTTGTTTTAAGAAAAATATCTATTTGGTGAAAATTTGAAATTTCAATGCAATGGTACTTAAATTTCAGGGAAAAAATAAGTAGGTGTCTTTCTGACCACCCTATCCACAATAAAATGATAATATTATTTTATAATATTTTAGATATAAGTAGAAGAATCATGCCCCAATGTGATGCATATTTTTTTGTAATTTTTTTCCAAATAAATAATTAATTATGAATTTTTTATTATAACTTTTTAAAAAATATAAAAACTTGTATGTCTGGCCACCTTAACTTGGTCAAAACTTCATGAAATTCATTTTTTATTTTTTTAATCCTATTGTATGTGAAGTGTAGAATGTGACACATGTTTTGGATTCAAAAAATGTGATACCGTTTGAAAGATATAGATGTTTTTCAATTAGCCTATCTATCATGACTTTAGTCATAATTTAAATAGAAAATGAATAATAATTACTTATTAAATTCAAAGTAAAGCATAATTTATATTGGTGGAAAGCTGAGAATCTACTTAAAAAACCCTTTTCATTTCATCAATTTTGGGTAAAAAAATAGTCATCAGCCACATACCCATCATATTGCAACTTTTTAGCCCATTATGACCCTACACATACCCATATGTAATTTTGATAACAAGATAGAAAAATACAATACATAATGGTGATAGTTTCATGGCCATTTTCTCTCCTATGTACTTGTTCTATGAGTCATGAATAAATATAATCAAGGATTATTTTGTTCATCTAAATTTTTTTATAGTGGATGTATAATTTTATTCCCACTTGTTACTTCCATGAATTAATATAGATTCTTTAGTTAGATTGTTAGCTCATATGAATTAAGTATTAGATATATTTAAGAAGTGGTGGTCAGGAATGTGATGAGGAAGTGTTATAATGTAGTGATAATGAAGCTTATATGTTTCTGTGTGTTGTGTTGTTATCTGGTTACATAGATTAATATTGACTTTGTGTTTAAGATAAGGTATTGGTTTATGCTGGGTATGAATAATTTAGTTTCTGGGTTAACGCATCATTAAATCACTCTTTATTTACAAAAATTCAAATGAATTACCATATTACTTATGTTGAATTTCACTTTTCTCATGCACTTAGTGTAGTGTATTGCTAAACACGTTTCCAATCTTTGCATGGCATTACATTGTTGAGTGGTTATATCATAATTATCTATTTTGTAAATGTATTTCAAATATTAATTACACAAGTTCTTGAATATACATTGTGGGATCACCCTCTTGGGTTTCATAGATCCCAAAATGCAAGAGTAAAAGTTTTGCATATTTTCCTTGTTCATTGACAAATCCCTTTAGATTACTAAATGTTGGAAATGGAAAAATACATAGGTAATTTCAAAAAATAGCTTGCTTCTTAGAAAACAACCAATAATCCTAGATTTAGCTTGTACTAACATTCCATTAAGTTTTGCATTCATTTATTGACATTCTAGGGTTTTTAAATCTTGCACTAGTGAAAGTGCATATAGGTTGCATTTTTGTATCTTAAATAATTAAATTTCATCTAAAATCTACATTTTCACCTAGCCTAGACATAAATCAAACAAGAAATCATAAAAATAACTTAAAAATTTCTAAAAAAAGTGCAAAAAATCCTCATTGGGACTCATACGCCCCTCTAGATGATTTAGTCCTAGTGTAGATCAAAAACTACATTTTACAACATTTAAAACCTTGTTTTTGTACATTTGTTTGTTGTCATTAGTTATCTATTTCAGTTGGTTGATTTATGTTACATTCATTTCACCAAATATAGCTTAAAGTGGTTTATTTCATGCATTGCTTAATTCCAAATTTGCATTTAAAACATTTCATTTTTGGATTGTTGCATAGAGTAATTAGTAAATTAACTTGTTTGAAATATGAAAAAATTACATTTACACATTTCATTATAGGTCTTTACATAGCATTTTAAGTCTCCTTCTATTCTAATTTTTCATAGATTACTTTTCACAAATGTTAGTAATCTTCTTTTCCAAGTTTGCAAAGGAAAAGTTAGTTAATAATCATGTTAGTCATTCATTCAATGCATTTTCTAGTTATGAGAGTCTCTTAGTTCAAGAGAGTGAAAATCTTAACACTTTCCTTAAGCCTACAACCCCTCTTATATCTCCTACTTGTGGGAATGATGTGATAGAAGAGGACACAATGATGCATATCCATGGTGATCATAGTTCTTCTTCTCATGATACCTCTCCTTTTAGTGACAAAGATATCTTGGTGAAAGAATATACAATTGTTGAGAATCATGAAGATCTTATTTTTCCTTGTCCTCATCCCATTTGGGAAGATATTATAGCACAAGAGAATGAGATCATAGAAAAATTTCTAAACATCACCTTACCCAATTTCCATCCTCCCTTTGCTTGTGAGAATTATTTAATGGAAGATTATTATATTGTAAATGATGAGGATTTTTTGATATCAGATGATCAAATCTTTAGGGTCTATAACAACCCTCTTTATTATCCTTCCCTTAATTATCCTATTTTGGAAGACATTATGGGAAAAAAGGAATGGAATTATGGAAGATCATGATAGTCCCATTTGTTCTCTTAGTATCTCTCCTAGTTGTGAAGAAGATACTTTGATGTTAGAAAACATAATCATTGAAAGTCTTATGTTTCTATCTTCCCCTATGAAAAAAATTATTGAACAAGAGAATTCCATCATTGATTCACAAGACAATTCAACCATTGATCATTCCCCTACTTGCGATGAAGTCATTTTGGAAGAACCAATCCTTGAATGTCAAGAAAATTTGGGTTGTAGTTCTCCTAAATACTCTCCTCCTCGGGAGGATATCATGGTGTAAGAAAATGACAATAATAGTGATGTGACTTCCTTGGATTATGGTGGAAAGATGATACTATATTGCCCTTTATAATTAGAAATACATCAAATTAGGACCATTGAGGTTATGAATGCACAAGTGTCCATTAGGTCTCCCTTGACTATTGGACCTCCTACATACCCTATGGGACATCCTAAGAATCCTCTAATTCTTTACCCACCTTTGCACAAACCACAAACTCAAAACAAACCTTAACTTATCCTTTATCTGCTTGAGACTAATGTTTCACAACAACAAAATTACAATACCATTGCTCGTACATATAACACTAAGAACAATCCACAACCAATACAAAAATCTTCAACATCCCTCCCATTTCCTAATCCTATCTTACCAGGTCCTCCTCATTTTATTTCACAATATGGAAAGGAGTATGATCTTATTGAATAACATAAGAACACTCCTACTAGGATATCATTATGGGACCTTATTCAAGCCTCACTTGACTATCATAGCATGATTCAAAGTGATTTACAAAAATTTCCTATCCCTTATAGTGAGCAATTGAATAACATAACAACCTTGATTCAAGGAATAAATGCTAACATTGTTTTCCACCAAAGTGAGCTCCCTCCTTTAGAAGTTCAAAAACAAAATGATATAAAAGTACATGCATAAAGAGAACCCTTGTTGATAATGGCTCAACCCTTAATGTGTGTAGTGTAACACTTTTGGATAGGATTGGTGTGGATAAATCAAAAATTCAACCTAACTCTATATATTGAGCAATTTGACAATGTAGGGAAACCACCACTTGGTGTGATCATTTTTCCTATTACACCTAGGAAGGCCACACTACAAACAATGATCCATGTTATACCTCATGATATTTCATACAATATTCTTTTAGGAAGACCATGGATTCATGCCATGAATGGGGTTCCATCTACTCTTCATCATGTAATGAAGTATGTCTACAACAACACGTGTACACAATCAAAGCTAACCCTGACCCAAATAATTGTTTGAACATTGAGAATGGTAAGGAAAATAATTTTTAAAAATTAACACAAACTACACAAGTAAAACCAATCCAACAAAAGGACAAATAAAAACACATTGAGGAAGTCACAAAGCTATTAGAAGATGATTATGGTTCCTTAGACTTCAAACTAACATTCACAGGAATTTAAATACATGATTATAAACAAAGAGTCTTAAAAGGGAAAAGGAAAAGTAGTATTGTCAACACAAAATTTGGAAGACCCTTCAAAAGGATCCTCCTCAACCACTTTAGAGAAGTGGAAAAGGATGTGGTGCTAGAGAACAAGGTATCCATGTCCCTATAGAACCTCACATGCAAGAAAAGACTAGTGTTATTGGTTATTATCCTCAAAAGAAACAAACAAGCCTTCACTCAATATCAACACTATTACAAAAGACTCCTCTAAGCCAACTTTAACATTAGTGCACCTTGAACTAATAGGCACTAGTGGTCATGATTATCATCCTTTGAAAGAAATGAAAGAAACAAATAAATCTTCACATAACATTAATGTCATCATGCAAAACACATTATTTGAATTTGATAGATTTTACACCCTCCTATAAAGGAGAGTACAAAATATTGCAATCCAAAGAGTCTTGGGTAATTATGACATCATTTCTTAAGCAAGAGATATCTTTGTTGCAAAAATAAAGAAACATATTCTACTTGCAATCAAGAGGGTATCTTGTCAAGACTCCTCCAAGATCATTTGATATCTCTCCCTCTAAGAACATGAAAACAAATTACTATAAGAATACATTTTATGCACATCATAGAGTTTATATTCATTCTACTATTGAATGTAAGGCTTTGATTAATAAAATCCAACATCTGAAGGAGTGTGGTACTCTTCCTTATTTCAGGGCACTTAATTCCTCTAATTGATATTGATTTTCACTCTAGCATGCTTCTCAGCTCACCCTTTCCCTGCACTAAGTGAGGGAAAGGGGTTAGGTAGCCTTGTCCTTGTATCTCAGTTGTTGTCTCTTTTGGTTAGTTTAACACCTTCCATGTATATATAGAAGCAAGCTTGGGATGTGGATGGCATTCCATAAGATAGCTCACATGTGACGTACTAAGTTATACATTTTGGGGGAAACCCTCTATTTCATGATATATCTTATTCAAAAAATATGAATTGGAATAGATATTTATGAGTAAGCTCTCATGTCTTCTTCTAATTTAAGGCAATAGCTCATAACAATGGTGTGAGCAACCGCTTTAAAGTGGGGGAATACATCAACACTCATGTTTCATTGTGTGATTTTCTTCCTTCTTGCAATGTGTCCTTTTCTTAGTGGTTTAATTGGGCTTGATTTCCTCTGAGAGTGTGATATTTATTTGACTTGTCCTCTCTTCGAGACATTATGGATAATGTTCCCTAAGAAGAGACCTTACATGAACCAATAAAAATCCCTTTGAATGTACCTTACACTATTTCACATTTACAATTTTGATTATATGGCCAGCTTTCATAACACAATTTTCTTTCGTATAGTACCATCTTGTTTGTTCAAGAGTTTTAAGCATATGAAGCTTTATGTGCCTCATGAATCTCAAAGTTCATTTTTTTGTAGTGCTTTGTCAAAGTTTTCAAGAGGTATAGATTTGGTATGGTTGGCATATGATGAGAAGCCTAAAAATGGGCATGACTTTCTCAAATTATATGGTGAGAAGCCAATACAGACACATGAATTTTTCACTAAGCCACCTCATTGGGACTATAAAATTCTACAAAATTTTGAGTGCCCATGTTGAAAAATTTGTTTTCCATACTCAAAAGTGCACCTGAGAAATCTACCCTAGTGACCTATTTTAGAGGATCATAATTCAGAGCCCATTTGCTTTCATCCCAAATCTCTTGGTGGGTGTATTCATTTGTCATATGTGAACTTGTATGTTTGATATTAGCTTCTTATGATGAGTTTTGATATAGTTTTTAAGGTTTTTAGGACTGTTTTGTTCTTTTCTACTCTTAGACCTACGAAGTGACCTCTTGTTCAAACTGATATTTCATAACTAGATGATCATCATAGAAAATGGATTGGTGCTCTGCATTCCCCTCATATTCATATGTTCCCTATATGTTCATGGTATTTTAAAGATTATAGAGTCTAGATTTGAGAGAATTTCATCTATTAACCCTCTATGTGTTTGAGATGAAGATATCTATGTTATGTGTTCTTAACAATGTTCAATGCAAATGGGATTATGCTTGAATCTGGTGGAATATAAAATGCCCATTACTCATATATCTAAGAGTTATCCACTTTAATAGGTCTGTAGTTTGTTCCTTGACAATTTTATCATATGCTTGGACCTAGAATTAGGAACACCCTCTTGAGTCTTGTGGAGCTCAAAGTGCAGAAGGAATTCATAGCATTGTTCATTGGATTTTCTTGTCTTTAGCCCATTGATAGTGAACATTTATTGTCCTAAATATCTAAAACCCTATTTTAGGCATCATGTTTCTCCTTAGGGTTCAAGGCTACAAGAAAAATAACCAAAATATTGATGACTCCACTTGGGAGTCAGTTGAAAAGAGTCAAATTATTTGCTAATCTATAGTTTTGGGTCATATGATCTAAGGACCTACATACTTGAAAGAGATTGCTGTAATTTTTTTGATGTATTCTTGGAATCTAGTGCTTTGCTAGTGGAGAGAACATAGAAATACCTAGATCTTGGAATTTTTCTGCTACTCATAGATCCTTTTATCTTTCAAAGAGGTGACGACTCTACATAGAAATCTACATCATTAGAAGAGTTGGTTGTAGTAGTTCCCAGATAATTTTCTATTGTAATATTTTTGTATGAAGGCTTTCAATAAATGTTCTAGTGAATACTATCCCTTATCCAATACTTTGAGATACTAGCAAAAGGGGAATGAGAAAGTAGGATATTCTGAAAATGATATTCAGAAGAAAATAGGTGTAGAGGGAATAAATTCTTAATTTCAAATATTTATTGTTTTCCTGGTTCCCCCTCTATATGGTGTAATATCATGCCTAGAACACATTCATGTCCTCAAAGGAGGGTGTTCACCAATGAAAGATACGACCCTTTAAATTTTAGTAAAATCCAAGGTTAGCCACATTTTGTCCCAAGAATAATTAATGAATATTTTCCTAAGTTTAGAGGAGATATTGAAGAATCGACATTAAGACATGTTCATGGTTTCATTGATTTGATGGAAGATTGTCAAATAATAGAACATGATTATATCATGAAGTTTTCTTCAGTACTTTAGAAGGTATTGTTGAAGGTTTGTTTTCTTATTTACCAATGCATTCCATAGATTCATGACATGAGCTTAGAATACATTTCATTCATTACTTTGAAGAAGAATCAATAGACAATGAATGCCTATTTAAGGATAGAAACTTGCATACCCAAGAATAATTTGAAGAGAAATTTGAAAAGAAAGTTAAATACATATCATTTAGTAATGAGAGTTTTATTTCTGAAAAACCCATGGAAAAAATGTATGCAGAAGAAAATTTGAACGATAATGGTACAAGGCATGATAAACTGAATGAAACATGTGATGTCATAGCTTCTCTTTATTTTCAAGACAAAGAAGTGGAGAGAAAAAAATTTGTTTCAAAAGAAGAATGCACTAATGTAGATGATAGTGAAAGTATTTTCTCATCTATGGATTGTGGATGTACAGTTGAAGGGTATGTTGATTCTGAAGTTTCATCTATCTATGATGATAAGAGTAGTATTGCTAATGTGAGTATGCATTCAGCTGAAGAGTATTCTCAACTGGATGATCAAGATGATAGTGAGTTTATTTGTAACCCTTATGATAGTGATTCCTCTCACAAGGAGGAGGTATAATTAACCTCCTTAAGTAAAGATTTTTCCAATCAAAATGATGATAATAATTTTAAAGAATCACAAGAACAAGATGATGGCTATGACCTAAGTATCTTATTTGAAGAAGAAATGTGTGATCAACAGTCTACTAGTACAAATTGGTTATATCAATTCTACAAGTGAGTGTAGCATTGATGAAAATTTTCATAGTAATGAGACAAAGGAGCCTACTGAGTTGAGGAATGCTATTGAAAATTTCAGTGTATCATATGAAAATGATAGAGTATGCAATGATTTTCAGTCAGAGCAATCATGTGTGAGAAGTTGCAATAAACAAATAAATGATTGTTTTCAGTTTGACAGTGAAGAATGTAGCCCTAATGATTGTTGTAGTAGTATGAGGGTATGTACAAGATCATTATGGGCCAAAAAGTGGTGATATGTAACTGATATGATGGCCCATGTGGCTAACAACTTTTTTTTTACCCAAAATTTATGAAATGAAAAGGGTTTTTAAAGGAGATTATCACCTTTCCACCAATATAAATTATTCTTTACTTTGAACTTAATAAATAATTATTATTCATTTTCTATTTGAATTGCAACTAAAGTCCTGATTGATGGGCTGATTGAAAAACATCTATAGCTTTCAAATGGTATCACATTTTTTGAATTTGAAACATGCATCACATTCTATGCTTCATATACTATAGGATTAAAAAAAAAATGAGTTTCATGAAGTTTTGACCAAGTTAAGGTGGTCAGACATACAAGCTTTTATATTTTTTAAAAGTTGTAACAAAAAATTCATAATTAATTATTTGTGTATGGGATCATCATGTTAAAAACAGGCCCTTAAGTGGCAATTTTTTAAAAATCGGGTTAGGCAACTTGACATAAAAATTTGAACAATTTATCTATATTATTTCAAAAATATGTAAGAATAGAATCTATAGAATATTGAATGTAGTTTCTAAACTAATAGGTTTATTTAAAAAAAAAAAAAATTATTTGGTGAAAATTTGAAATTTCAATGCAATAGTACTTAAATTTCAGGGAAAAAATAAGAAGTAGGTGTTTTCCTAACCACCCTAACCACAATAAAATGATAATATTTTTTTATAAGATTTTAGATATAAGTAGAGAACTCATTTTTGGATGTGATGCATATTTTTTTGTAATTTTTTTCCAAGTAAATAATTAATTATTAATTTTTTATGACAAATTTTAAAAAATATAAAAACTCGTATGTCTAACCACCTTAACTTGGTCAAAACTTCATGAAATTCAATTTTTTTTTTCTAATCCTATAGTATGCAAAGAATAGAATGTGATGCATGTTTTAGATTCCAAAAATGTGATACTGTTTGAAAGTTATAGATGTTTTTCAATCACCTATCAATTAGGACTTTAGTCATAATTCAATAGAAAATGAATAATAATTATTTATTAAATTCAAAGTAAAGCATAATTTATATTGGTAGGAAGATGAGAATCTCCTTTAAAAACCCTTTTCATTTCATCAATTTTGGGTAAGAAAAAAGTCATCGGCCACATACCCTACAAATACCCATCATATTGCCACTTTTTGGCCCATCATGATCTTGCACATACCCATTTACTTGGAAAAAAATTAGAAAAAAATATGCATCACATCAGGACATGAGTCCTCTACTTATATTTAAAATCTTATAAAAAAATATTATCATTTTTTTCGTGGTTAGGGTGGTTAGACAGATACCTACTTATTTTTTTCCTGAAATTCAAGTACTAATGCATTGACATTTCAAATTTTCACCAAATAGATATATTTTTTTATAAAATAAACCTAGTAGTTTAGAAACTACATTCAAATTGCTATAGATTATATTCTTACATATTTTTGAAATAATATAGATAACTTATTCAAATTTTTACGTCAAGTTACCTAACTCTGATTTTTCTAAAATTTTTGCCACTTAAGGGCCTGGTTTTTCCATGATGATCTTGCACATACCCATGAAAAAAGGAGATATGTATGCAAGAGGTTTATTGGATGAATAAGTTCGAGTAGTTTATTATGAGTAGCATGCATATGTTGATAATGATGAACAAGGAACTCCTATTTTGTTTGACGCTTTACCTTCTTATACTTCTTTCGCTAACTTTAAAGTTATCACTGACTATTTTCATGATGATATCATAGATGTGGTTGTATGTGAAATTGAAAATGAAAATTCATATGTTAGTACAACTAATGAAGTTTCTTATGATGAGTTTTCACTTGAAAAATGTGATTGTGTTAATCACATGGATGCATATGAGGATCTTTTTGCTGGATCAATAATGCATAGTTCTTCTAATGTACAATATGCTTCAGATTTTCATGTTGGTGTAGAAGGAGGTAATGTTGAGTATGATAATCTTTACGATAGTGAATATGTTGTAAAAACTCATTGTGAGGGCTTTGTTGCAAACAAAGATTCTAAGTCATATGAACCTATACTTGAAGCTTCTTTTTGTGATAAAATAATTAGTGCTGACAATCTTGTCTATGAGCTTGAAGTAGAAAACAGTGTTTGGGATGCTGAAATTTCTTTTGAGTGCTATGATTTGAATGTGGATAATGGATTTGTGGATGTTAATAAGTCTTTTTCTGAAAACCTTAAGGCATATAATGATATGACTGAGCTATGTTGTTGGGATTATGACAAAATTGCATGTGATGCAATCAAGTTGGAGTTACAAATGTATGAGCATTCTTTGCTTAATGCATAGAAGGATTGCACATTTTTTTTGAGGCCTGATATCTTTTCTGAGCCTAATCATTATGAGGAAGTTATTAAATGTGATAAGATTGTGTCTTCATATAGTCTTGATGTTTATGTTTATATTTTTTCATTTTCCACAAAATCAAAAAATGCAATGAGTGGCAATGATGTGGTAGTAGAGCTAAACATGGAACAAATTATGACTTGTTTAGAAGGGGCCTAAACTTGCTTTGGTAGGAATGAAGTCACTCATGTTGTGGTGTGATAGAGGTAAGTATGTATTAAATGGGATTAGCCCTTTTAATATATTTGTATAAATGATAGGGGTAAGAATTGGCTTCCCTTTTCCATCTGGTGGCTTGGGTCCACCAAATGAGGTTCAAAATATTGAATAAAGACTCTCTCACCCAGAGATTATGGCACTCGGTCTACTCCCCAGAGATTTGGAATCTCACCATGCCCATAAGGGGCATGCGTCCCTTAAAAGAGTGACTATTGGGACTGTAATTTTTTAAATATTTTAGGTGCCCATGTTGAAAAATTTGCTTTGCACACTTAGAAGTGCACCTAAAAAATCTACCACAGTGACCTATTTTTGTGGGTCATAATTCAAAGTCCATTTGCATTCATTCCAAATCCCTTGGTGTGTGTATTCATTTGTCATAGGTGAACATGTATGTTTGATTTTAGTTTTCTATGATGAGTTTTGATACGAGAAGTTGGAGGGTTCTAGGATTGTTTTGTTGTTTTCATACTCTCAAACATATGAAGTGGCCTCCTATTTAGACTGGTATTTCAAATCTAGATGACTGTCATGGAAAATGGATTGGTTCTTTGTATTCCCCTCATATTCATATGTTCCATGTATCTTCATGGTATTTGAAAGAGTATAGAGGTTGAATTTGAGAGAATTTCATCTATTAACCCTCTATGTGTTTGACATGAATATATCTAATTTATGTGTTCTTAGCAATGCTTAATGCAAATGGGATTATGTTTGAATTTGGTGGAATATAAAAAACCAATTACTCATAGATCTGAGTGTTATCCACTTTCATAGGTCTTTAGTTTTTTCTTTGAAAAGTTTATCATAAGTTTGGACCTACATTTAGGAACACCCTCTCGAGTCTTGTCGAGCTCAAAGTGCAAAAGGATTTTATAGCCTTGTTCATTGCTTTTTCTTTTCTTCATCTCATTGATAGTACATATTTCTTGTCCTAAATATTTAATCCCCTAGTTTAGGCATTGTGTTTCTCCTTAGGGTTGAAGGTTGCAAGAAAAATAACCGATACACCCTTTGGATACTCACCCAGTGGAAAACCTAAAGTTTTGTTGCCTCAAAGTGAGTGTGTATTTATTTTAGACTATTAGCTTAGATTTGATCCACATCACATTAGAAAAATGGTTGAGGCTTGATCCACCTCTTTTTATTTTTTATTTTTTTTGTTTTCTTTCATTTATATATTGACATTGCATGTTTGTGTATCTTGATTCTACATATCATACACCTTTTGCATGCCCTTTTGTTCTTATGTTGGCTCGATGTATGATTTTGGATCCTAGGGGCTTGTACACCTCCTTTGATCTTTTTCATCCTTTTTCATCCACATTGGTACACTTGGACCCCTCTTGAATGTCTACTTTACTGTGAGTTTAAAGCAAGTTCATCTTCTCACTAAAGTAGGGGCTAAATGTGGAAATGGAAAAAGTAGCCCTTTTCCTTACCTAATTTGGGAATAATTAATGTTAAAATCAACTTAAGGTCACCTCAATCTAGTGTTGTGATATGTTTTACACATTCACACTAGGTCTTGGGCCCTTTTTAAGCTAAATAAACATAACTTTGCGTTAATTTATTGTTGTAAAGTGTATTCATTTACACCTTAACATTAAATTTACATCCCTTAGACCTAGTGTTTCCTTAATCTAGTGTTGTAATGTGTTGTACACATTCATATTGGATTTAGGGACCTTTTAAGCTAAATAGACCTATTTTTTCCTTAATTTGATGTTGTAAAGTATTTTTATTTGCACTCTCAAATTGATTTTTGGGCCCTCTTGAATTTATGACCTTTATATCATCATTAAAAGGCCCCTAAGACCCTATATTATGCATCTCGAGGCTAATTTTGACCAAAATCCTAACAAGATCAACAAATAAACTTAATTTTTGAACTCCTCGACATTTTCTTTCTTTAAAAAGGCCCTGTGGGACCCATACACCACCTTGGGCATATGAGTCCCACCTAGGTGGGACCTATACACTAGGGCTGGTGTATGAGTCCCATTTGACCCCTTTTTAGGGTTTTGAAAGGGAAATCAAGGTTTTAAATTCAAATTTTACAAGTGTTGGCCCCTAGGATCTAATAAACGGTAACTTTCATGGATTTCCTCTATAAACAAGGTCTCAAATCATTATTTTACTAAGCCTTCATGATACCAATTCAAGCACTCAAGAGTTAAGCATTTCAAGACATTGCAAGCGAGCAAAGAAAATTTACAAAAGCATTTCTAAGGTATTCAATGGAAGATTTCTTCATCAATTATTGCAGCAATTCAAGATCCATCATCATGTCAAGATTATCAAGCATCAAACATGTTGTTAAGCTAGTGTTGTGATGTAGCATTGAAGATCCATTTCCAAGCATTGTTTGATATCCATATTCAAGATCTAGATCTACATTCTTTAGGGCCACTTCATGTTAGATTACAGATTTAGAAGACACCATTCAAGGTATCATTGTTCATGTTTTATGTCCTTATTTAGTTATCTTATCATTTGGATTAATTACCTTGAAGGGGTTTGACCAAGAAAAACCCCTATTCACTAACAATCAACAAGTTTTTCTTCTCTTCACATGTGTAATTGTAGATCTAGGTTCCTTGGAGCTTGAAGGATCTTTGAATATTAGGTTATAAGCTTGAAGGAAGTTATTGGAGTTGTCTCCTCATTTGCAAGGTCATGGAAAGTCTTCTACATATTCAAAATCAGGGTTTCAAATTTGAAAACAAAGTGAGGTAAAAAGAGAAGAGATTGGAGAGAAGAATTAGATCTTAATCCTCTGAAAAAAGCCTATTGGGACTGATATGCCACCTTGGGCGTATGAGTTCCAATACACTCAATTTTTAAGGTTTCAGGAGATTGAAATTAAGCACTATCAGATTCCAGTTTTGGCACAGAAAACCGAATCTGGGACTCAATCGCCCAAATTGGAGTATGAGTTCCAATCAACATTAAAATAAGTGTTTTCAACATTTCAGGTCCTCATCGAAGGTTCTACATGTTTCTAGGTGCACACTTCTAATGTTTTATTTTTCTACTCTAATTTACTTGCAATTCTAAATCATTTGATTAGGTCTGACATATCATTAAGTTTCATAATTAGGTCTTCGATTTCATTAGTTTTTGCAAGCCCTATCTCAATGGTGAACCCCTCTTTAGTCATTAATCATACCCTAGGATACCTTATTGCAAGATATTTTTCCCCTAATTCTTCCTTGGATTGAGATCTCTAGGGTTTCCTTGAATGTGGAGTGCAGAAGATTGTAGTTCTATGTTCTAAACCCTAGTGACAAAATTTTTCTATCTTACAAATAAAACTATAAATGAAAATAATTATTGAAAGTTTGTCCCATGTTTGGAGGAAAACTCAACTCCGTATTCCATGAGGTGGCCAAAATGATTTATTGAGAAGATGGCTTACATTTTGTAATTTGTCACAAATTCTCAAAGGTCTCTAATTAAGAATGGGTTCTCCTTTGAAATATTCAAACTCATTACAATATGCATGAAAACATGTGGTATATATAATCATAATGTTGGCATAGATAACAATATAATCTCACTCTTACATGCTCTTATGCACCATAGAAAAAAGTAACCTTCATCTTACAATATCATAAGAAGATTTTAGAATTCAGAAAAAATATTAGATTTACTAAAAAAATATTACACAAATTATGAAGCAAAAATGATATATGAAAGTAGGATGCTTTCCTCATTTTATAGCAAAATAATAAATACACGTGGAACATCAATATGCAAGGATGCTTAACAGATTTGTAATTTTATTACAAGTACAAGTTTTAGAAGTGAAACTGCTATTGCTACAATTCTACATAATGCTAGTGTAGGGAAGAGACGATATTGTGACCATAACATGCAATCTTGCCAAAACATTATGATTATGGTTGTATTAAAAACTTTGGAATCCATACATATGAGACTTTGTCTCTTCCCTGTACACGTATATTCCTAACAAACCTTATTCTACTCTCTTAAATTCTTTACTTTAGAATCTGAAAAATATTTAATTCATTATGTTTTCATTGAGATTCTAAAAATCAACAGAATAATTCTTCCTTGATTAAAAATCGATGAGTTACTTACTTTAATACTCTATTTCAATAAAAAAATCTCTGTTGACTAGAATAAAAATTTCGTGGGTTTCATCAATTCCATGTGCTCTACGTAATTTGAATTGAACTTGGGGAAAAGAAAATTCAACGTTTAGAAACGTAAGGTAAAAAATAGATCATGTTATCTATTTCTACCATCTTACCAGAAGAAAATTGAAAGTTTGCAACCTAGGATAGAAAAAATCAATTCATATTATCCATTTCAAAATACCAAGCGTTACTCGATTAACACTTACAACCAAATGAAGAATTTAGGATAAGTCTGAGATACGCCATTGGTAAGACAAACTGATGGTCAGCAATAGTTTCAAGTCTTCTGCCTAGAGTTCAAAGAACCTATAGGCGCTTTGATATCCAAGAACTGAAAGTTAATCCGATTTTACTTAATTGCAGTCGTCTCAAGACTTTTCAGGCATAGCTTATTGCAGACGTCACAACAGTTATAGACCTCTTACACATGAATAATTGAAAAAATTTAGTAGTCAAATGTATGTAGCAACTTTTGCACTAATAGAGTCCATTTAAAAAAAATGGTAGATAACATTGTGCATTTATTAGTTTTATGTATCTTGTAGCAGACATATACCAAATTTTCAATACCTTTTCTACATTTTAGAAATATGAAAATACTATTTATACAACTCTTAAATAATATTAATTATATTTTTTTATTGAAAAATGTGTTCTAATGATATTTGTAATGCTATCTTTTTATTCAATAGTAATAAAATTCTTTATTTGTATCATCAAATAGATGGAAAACCCTTCCTACTATAATACATCACAAAGGAATTAATGTGTGTTTGAAGCCAAAGGTCTACATGTTTTCCCTCGCAATTATCATCCTTGGAAGTATTCCATTCATATTTGACATTATCGAACATGGTCACAACCATCTTCATCCTTGTCTTTGTCATCCCCATCACTAGCTCCTTGAATGAACCGCTCTAGACATAATTTAGAATTTGAATTCTTGTCAAATGACAATTGAAAATAGAAAGTAATTCTTAATGAAAATAGATGAATTAATTCTTTATTAATATATTTTTACTTCAAAACACATTAATAATTGCAACAAGAAAAAAATCATATTTTTTGTAAATTCCATGTGCTATATATGATTTAAATTGAATTAAAGACCAAAAAAATTGAAATTTAGAAACATAAGCTTAAAAAGACTAATCCATATTATCCATTTCCACCATCTTATTAGAATAATTTAAGTAAAATTTTGCAGCCTCAGATACCAAAAATCAATGCATATTATCAGTTTCCACCTGTCTTATTGAAAGAAAAAGCATTACTTGATTGAAAACTAGAACCAAATGAAGAGCTTTTGATAAGGCTGAGGATAATCACAATTCATATTTCTTCCAAACAATAGCAAATGTTAATGCACTATTTGTAACAAGAACTAATATTGGTTGACAATAATTTGAAATCTTGTACATCGAGTTTACTGACATGCAAATCATCTATTACTTATTGTTCATTATAATAAGAATATTTGAAGTTATGTAAATCATTCATTATTTGAAATAAATGATATTATATTAAATAAATAGTAAGTTTAACTTGAGTTGTCTACAATCTAATTGGATAGTTTGAATTGATAGTATTATTATCTAAATAATATGTGGTTGTGGAAGGATAAGAATCAAATTTGTATTATTATTTTTCCTCAAGATATTATATAGATTTTTTAATCTATAGATTGACCTTTCAACGAAAAATCCCACAATTCTAAGAAGAAAATCATTACTAAATCCATCTATAAGAACTAAATAAATAGGATAAGTAGTGTTTGAATTTCCTTTAATATCATCAATCTAGGTCTTAATTGGTAGATTGCTAACTAAGCCATTAACCTTACCAAGAATTATTGACACAAAACATATAGCTAGTCTAAATCACCAAGCTATTAGCACAATATCTAATCAAGAACCAATCAACATCTTCCATAGTAAAATTTCACCTTTTATTCATATCTAGAATTGCATGTCCCAAATTCACAACATTTCAAGGGGAGCCATCCTTAGCATGACTACCATTGTAAACTTGCAAGGAAAGGCATAGGACAATGACCAAATCCCCAACATACAACCAATTGAGTGTAATTATTGACACAATAGTAGGCATGACACCCACACTACCTCCACATCAACGAAGGGTGCCATTTGAGGGGAGGAAAGCATAGACATATGTAGGAGGAAGCCACATATCAACCCCTACATCACATAACCTTCAAGAAAATCATTCATCTCATCATTAAATGGATCCTTTATAGACTTCACAAAAGGGAAACCCTTCCTAGTAGAATCCATCACAAAGGAATTAAGTTGCATTTGAAGCCAAAGGTCTACATTTTCCATCCTCATCCTTGAAACTATTACATTCATGTTTGACATTATCGAACCCCTCTAGAAACAATTCAGAATTTGAATTCTTACCAAATGACATTTCAAATAGTAATTCTTAATTAAAATACATGAATTTATTCTTTACTATTTTATTTTTATTTCAAAACACATCAGTAATTGGAAAAGGAAAATTTTCACGATTTTCATAAAATCGATGATTAAATTGAAATAAAGATGTACCACCATCTTATTAGAAGAAAAATGAAATTTTGCAACCCAGGATACAAAAAGTCAATGCATATCATCAGTTTCCACTCTTCTTATCCAAAGAAAAAGCGTTACGTTATTGAAAACTAGAACCAGATGAAGAGCTTTCGATAAGGCTGATGATAAAAACGCTTCAGATTTCTTCCAAACAATAACAAATGTTTGGTAACAAGAACTGATATTGGTAAAAGTCACTTTAATCTAGAAGAACTGAATAGCTAGTTGAAGACGTCTGCAGACTTTTCAAATTGATTTCGTCAACGACAACAATTATAGAACTCTTTGAAATGAATAACTGAAAACTATTATTTAAATTTTCTAATGTACTCTATTTAAAAACCAACCATGAATACTGAATAAATATATATTTTATTATTTTGTTATAACAATTTTAAAATATTGGAGTATAACTTCAAGCGCTCATTAATTGTATATATCATTAAGGCGGACATGTACTAATCATATTTCTTGGTCGCAATTTTTATGTTCCTTTCATTTCATTTACATGTTTTCTAAAGATGTTTAACTAAATGCTTTTCTCTTCAAAATAATCTTCATAGGGGTCAACTGAATAATTTCTTAAAATTTTTATTTAATTTAACTTAAAAAGTTAATAGTAGTTTTGATTTGACTATTTAATCGGATAATCTTCAAGAGAAATATTCAAGAGTAGCCGCCGATTTGTAATTGGTAGCCTCTGATTTGTATTTGGTAGCCTTTCTCAATCGCAATAGTGTTATGGATTAACACGAAAAGTACAACGACAACTATCGTAAGTGTTGATCATCTATAAATTCAGTCAGCTTTCAGCTCAATTCAATAACCTTTGGCAGTTAGATTGGTTTCGAATTAAAAAAAATATGAGAATGGAGATCCTATTCCTTTTAATTTCATGTCTGTTTATATCTACAAATCATCATCAACTGTTTTCTCCAGTGGAGGCAACGCAGCACTTAGGTCATTATATGATTTTAGTTTTATTTTACTATAGAGAAATACATATACAAAACGTGATCATTTCTTTTTCATATATAACATATTATTTGCTTGATGTTTGCAGAATACCCATATTCGTTCATGACAGTAGATGCTGAAAAGGCAGCTGCGAGAACATATGATTACATTATCGTTGGAGGAGGTACGGCTGGATGTCCTCTGGCAGCAACACTCTCACAGAAATATTCTGTTTTGGTATTGGAGAGGGGAGACTCCCCCTATGGGAATCCCGACACTGCAGACAATAAAGTCTTTTTCAAGGTTTTTGGGAACGCCAGTGATTATCCGTATGAGCTTGAGGGATTTGTGACAGAAGATGGAGTGCAGACGGCAAGGGCAAGGGTTCTGGGAGGTGGAACATCCGTCAATGCTGGCTTCTACAGCAGGGCGAGCCATGAATATATTCGGAAGATGGGGTGGGACGAGAAGGTTGTAAAGGAGTCATATGAATGGGTGGAGAGATTGAATGCCTTCAAACAAGACAAGCTTTTTGTTTGGAGTTCTGCAGTCCGGGATGGACTTTTGGAAGCTGGAGTGCTTCCCTACAATGGATATACTTTGGAGAATCTGGAGGGGACCAAGATAAGTGCTACAATTTTTGACAAGAATGGAAGAAGACACACAGCTGCGGATCTTCTGCGATATGCAAATCCAGATAACATTGTAGTTCTTCTGAATGCTACAGCCAGCAGAATCCTGTTTGATTCCTCATCAGGTACGTACGCATATTTTTGTTGGGTTTCTATTTTTTTTTTGGTTCTTTGACAAAGAAGATTTGTCTTTTATCATTCATATTTTTATTTTAGTTGGAAACATAAATTATACTATCAATCTATGTATATATTTTTTCCGTAGTGTTCATTTTTATTTTCTATAGACTTTGAATGTGAGATAATGAATTATGTTGCAGCGAAGTTGAAGGCCAATGGTGTGGAATTCATCAGTAGCGTTGATGGCAGGTCTTATCAAGTGTCAACCAACAAATCATCAAATTTGAGTGAAGTTATTTTGTCAGCAGGAAGTATAGGCAGCCCCCAACTTCTCCTTTTGAGTGGAATAGGTCCATCAAAAGAATTGAAAAAATTGAATATCACTGTACTTTTAGATTTGAAGTTAGTAGGAAAAAGGATTTCTGATCCACCCCGTGCAACAGTTGTCATTGAATCCCCTAAACCATTGGAATTTGGAAACATACAAATTGTAGGTATAATAGACAATTCAAACATTTACATTGAGCCTACTAGCTATTTTAGAGAAATAAATGCCACACATAATCAATATTTGGGTGTAATTTTCAGTAAGGTGGCATTTCCCTTATCAACGGGTGAGTTATGGCTTAAAAGCAAAGATCCTCTAGATAGCCCTTCTGTAAGATATAATTATTTTTCTCATCCTTCAGATCTACAAGAATGCATGCTAGGTGTAAAAACATTATCTCATATTAGCATGACATCAGCTATTCAAGAGTTTGCATTTAATGGAACTGGAAACTCTAAGATGCTTCAATATAGTGGAGAAGCATTGCCTCAAAATCCATCAGATAATAATGCCTTGGCCAAGTTTTGCAAGGATACACTAGCATCAATATGGCATTATCATGGAGGATGTCAAGTTGATTTTGTTATTGATAAAAAACATCATGTAAAAGGTGTTGATAGTCTAAGGGTTGTTGACAATTCAATTTTCAAGGATAGTCCAGGGACTAATCCACAAGCCACTACTATGATGCTTGGAAGGTATTTTCTTATTCCTTAATGCAGGCTATTTTATTATGAAGTCTTTCAATTATCATTTTAATGGTATACATGTATTTATGTAATGTGTGCAGGTATATAGGACTTCACATCATTGAAGAACGCATGGAAAATTGAAAATACTTCAAGTTGAAATTTCTTCAAAATAATATGTTATATTGTATGCTTTGTTATACATTATCAGACAAAATAATACAAGTTGTGATGTAATTTCAGATTACATAAATAAATGACGATGTAATTTATAATTATATAAAAATTGTATTTTACGATATTGTAAAATAACAATACCTCTATTTACTGGAAAATGTCAATGTTTTTAGCTAGTTTTACCACATATTTACTATTCAACTATTGCTAACTATATATATCTTAATTTTATGTTTAAATAATATGTGGGTAGATATGTGGATAGATATCAAATTATATTTATTTTTGATATATAATGCATTAAAATAAATAGATATCTATGGAGTTGAAGAATTACATATAAAACTCAAATTATGTTGGACATGCATTCATGCCTTACAAAACATTATGGATATTTCTCTAGTAGAGTTGAAAACAATTTTTCTAAAATAGTAGTTATTTAATGTATTGTAAAACTAATTTTTATTACAATTAGCATAACTATCATAATATTTTATTTTAATGTCAAATTTATCTCAAAGTTTGTTTTAATGTTAAAATATTTTATTAGAACAATTTCAACAAAAAAGGTAAGGAAATTAGAGGGAATGCACTACCTTACAAGTTTATTTAATTTGAAATGAAAAATCATCACCATTTATGAAATTTGCAAAAAATATATATCCAAAATGATACTAGATAGCCTATTGGAGATGCTATTCACTAAGGATAGATAAGACAAAGTTTATGAATAATAGATAATAACATATTCACAAAGGATAAATAAGAATATGTTGATTAGTGATTGATAAGAATATCATAATATGTACTATTAAGTATAATACTTTACAAATTTAACTCATGTCTGTTGGTGTCAACTTTTGAGCCTAGGATCACAACCTGCAAAAGATATCTTCACAAAAACAAGAGAAGCAACACTAGGCTATTTCATCAGAGAAAAATACTAAGATGAGATAAATTACATAATGTACAACAGTTCTTTATAAAGGAAAGAAAATATGTGATGGGTGAGAAAGCTACTCAACATGGGAGAAACCACCTGGATTAATTAAATGTATTATTATGCCTAAGTAAAATTAAGCAGGTGAATCCTATTTACCCTACTACCCCATTTAAGTGAAACTTAGGGAGATTATAATACAAAATAAAGATGCAATACAGGTCCCGACTACACAACCATGTTAGGTACCCATTTAGAACTACAAAAAGAAATCTCTCACAACCAGAGAAAAGGAGAAAAACCCTGTGGGAAAAAACCCCTCTCCAAAAGAGAGAAAAGAAGACAAAAAAGATGCATGGATGGAGGAATAAATCATACCCCCCAAGGACTACATACATCATGTATATACAATCAATGACCCCTCTCATAAGAGGGAAAGAGAGAGACTATATAGCCCCCCCATAGTGTGTAATTTCCTAAAAAAATGGTAAGTGTGTAATTGCAAAAATGGTAAGAGGGGATGAGAGTGACTATATAACTCCCCATAGTCTGTAATTTCCTACAAAACATGATGCAATGTCGACAAACAACTTATCTCCCTTTTGGAAGAAATAAAACCAAATACAAATGCAGTTATGCTTCTCATTTTGGATAGGATTTAGCGAGAAAAATCCAAATGTAGGATGGAAATGTCTCTAAAATTTGCTCATGTGTCACCAAGACCTTGGATGATGATGCCACGAACCAATCAAGAACATGCCCAATCACAATAGAAGGTGCCAAACAAGGTAGCACTAGAAATTGATTCTGAACATTCTCCAGAGACAGATGGAGTGACAATATTTGTACCACAAGTATCATGAAATAGAGGGGCTATACCTTCAAATGTGTCTTCCAATTCAGAAATGTGAGATTCTATAAAAAATTAACCAATGTCCAACAAATAAGACTCCCAATCAAGAAGACAATGATAATCTTGTTGCTCAGGGATGATGGAAGTACTCAATGAAGACCTAGATCAACTATCTTTCACAAAGAATCAAGAACCTCTAAAGCAACTACAACCAAAAAACTAAATTCTCCAAAATAATTTAAAGGTAGTGTTTTTCAAAAACATCCAAAAAAGAATTAAACCTGATTTCATGCAAAATTTGTGTAGCATATTGCCTAATCTCCATGTGGACTCCAAGCAAACTTCACCAAGCTCACAAAGAAGATAGCCTCCTGTGATACTTTCTCACAACAATTAAAGGGAGTAAGAGGCTATTTAAATAGAAAAAAATAGATCAGTCCACCAATGTGGGATAGATGTTTTGTAGCAAAGTTAAAAAACATTGAATTCTTTCCATGCCAAACAAAGAATTGTTAAAAAGAAGGAAACACTACATTGTACACCCAAGCCTCTCCACAAAAATGCTATCTTCAGCCAATTTTCAATGTTCCCCTATATAGTGTGGAAAATGGAAGAATGCCAAAACTCTCTGGCCAAAATCAATCCCTAAAACTAATGAATTCCCCCAAATCTTTGCCTTTGATGAAAATCATGGCCTCTTGACCTCCCTGTGTCAAGAGAGTTAGCACCCAAACCTACAAATTTGGACTTCAGAGTCAAAGTTTTATCATCTGAAAAATCTAACTAGCTCTCCATATGCTTCCCAAATTCAAACACATCCTGGAAATGTTGAATCAGGCCTCAATCACAAAAAAATTGTTGGTAAAACTGAAATTGTTCCTAGGTGTAGGAAAAAAGGCAATGTTTGGAGGTGAAAACACACCCAATAGAAAATTGTGGCCCCTTACAAAGAGAATCATTATTGCAAGAAAAGAAACAGGCTCCAAGAAAATAAAATGGTGGTTGAAGTTTTAAATTGCATCCTTTGCTTTCTTCCATGGGAAAATCATGGCTTGCAAGCATAAAGGATATCATGTTGGCTTGGAAAATCAAATGTTGCCTTCAAAAAATGCATAGATTCTGTAAAAATCTTTAGTCATGGCCTCAATGCATCTGAATGCTAATTCAATAGGAAAAATTAGTGCCTCACAAAAACTCCAAAATCACACAAATGATATTCAAATGGATTCACCAACAACAAGAAAAAGTAGAATAATCGAAAATAAATATGGAAACTTTTAAATGCCAAAAAAATATTCAAAAAATAAATGAACTCAAACTCTTTTGATGAAAACTCTATATGGTGGAAGAAAGGTGTAGGTTGAGTGCTTTGATAACATGTTGGTGTCAACGACTGAGCTCGAGATCACAACCTGTAAAAAATATCTTCATAGAAATGAGAGAACCAAAACAAGGCTATTTCACCAAAGAAAATAGTGAGATTATATCAATTACATAATGTACAGTAGTGCCTTATAAATGCAAGAAGATATGTGACATGTGAGAAAACTACCCAAAATGAGAAAAACTACCTAGATTAATTAAATGCATTATTATGCCTAAGTAAACATAAGCAGGTAAATCCTATTTACCCTAAAACTCCCCTTAAGTGCAACTAAGGGAGATTATTATACAAAATGAAGATGCAATATGGGTCCCAACTACACAACCATGTTAGGTACCCATTTACAACTGCAAAAAAGAAATCTCTCACAATTAGACGAAAGGAGAAAAACCTCGTGGGAATAAACCCCTCTCCAAAAGGGAGAAAAGAAGAAAAAAATGGTGCATGGATCAAGGAATCAATCACACCCCCCAAGGACTATATACATCATATATATACAATCAATGACCCTTTCCATAAAAGGGAAAGAGAGAGACTATATATCCCCCCCATAGTGTGTAATTTGCTGCAAAAATTGTAAGTTCCTTAAGACAAAACATGATCTAATGTCGACAACCAAATTGTCTCCCTTTTGGAAGAAACAAAACCAAATAAAAATGTAGGTATGCCTCCCATTCTAGATAGGAATTATCGAGAAAAATCCAAATGTAGGATGAAAATTTCTCTGAGATCTGCTCATGTGTCACCAAGACCTTGGAAGATGATGCCACGAACCAATCAAGAATATGCCCAATCACAATAGAAGGTGGAAAACAAGGTATCACTCGAAACTGATTATGAACATTCTCTAGAGACTAAGATGGAGTGACAATAGTTGTACCACAACTATCATAAAATAGAAGAGATATACCCTCAAATGTGTCTTCCAAGTCAGAAATGTGAGATTCTACAAACAATGAACCAATGTTCAACAAATAAGAATCCCAATCAGGAAGACAATGGTAATCCTGTTACTCAGAAATGATGGAAGTACTCAATGAAGGTGGATCAACTAGATCTTTGAAAAAAAATCAAGAACCTTTGAAGCAACTACAACCTCATTTGAAGTCTCAAAAACCTCCAAAGGACCACAAGAATGATCTGTCTTCTCTAAAGAACAAAGAGACATGTTGGTATTGGAAAGAGGATCATCGAGAGATGGTGGAGTATTAGGATCTCCATATAATTCTTGAATATAAGTCCAAAGAGCATGAGGGAACTCAAAATGAACAAGCAAATTCAAAAATTCCTTGTCAATTATATGCTCAAAAATAACTCCAAAGACTCTAACACTAAATCCTTGCCAAATCATATAACTACTATGTGTGTTAGGAATAGGAACTTCATTATACAAATATGGCAATAGATTAAGCTCACTAAGATTAGTGAGAATAAAATAACTCCATTTCCTAAAGTTCCCTTTCTCCAAAGAAACCATTACAACTAAATTCTTCAAAAAAATTTAAAGATAGTGCTTTCAGAAACTTCTAAAAAAGAATTAAGTCTGATTTCATGTAAAAAATTATGTAACCCATTGCGTGATCTCCATGCAGACTCCAAGAAAACTTCACTAAGCTTACAAAAAAGATAGTCTCCTATGAGAATTGCTCATAAAAATTAAAGGGGGTAAGAGGCTATTTAAATTAAAAAAAAGCATCACTCCACCAATGTGGCATAAATGTTTTGTAGCCAAGTTAAAAGAATAGTGATTTATTTTCACGCCTAGCAAAGAATAGCGAAAAGAAGGAAACCCTACACCGTAATCCAAGCCTCTCCACCAAAATGCTTCATTTTCCTAGTTTTCATTGTGCCTCTATAGAGTTCTTCGAAGGGTAGAATGCAATAGCCCTGTGGCCACAATCAACCCCTAAAAACAACAAAATGCCCACAAATCTTTGCATTCAATGAAAATCATGGCCTCTTGGCTTCCTTGTGTCAAGAGAGTCAGCACCCAAACCTATAAACTTGGACTTTAGAGTTAAATTACTATCATATGACAATGCTAACTAGCTCTTCACATGCTTCTAAAATTCAAACACATCCTAGAAATGTTGAATTGGGCCTCAATTGCAAAAAAAAATTGTCGCTGCAACTGAAATTTTGCTTGGGTTCAAGAAAAATAGAAATGTTTGGAGGTGAAAACTCCCCCAATAAAAAATTGTGGCCCCTTACAAAGAGAATTTTTGATGCAAGAAAATAAATAGGCTCCAAGAAAGTAAACTAGTGCTTGTAGTTTTAAATTGCATCCTTTGCTTTCTTCCACAGCAAAATCTTGGCCTGCAAGCACAAAGGGTATCTTGTTGGCTTGGAAAATTGAATGTCGCCTTCAAAACATGTGTAAGGTCTGTAAAAAAATTCAATCATAGCCAGAATGCACTAAACACTCATTGAATAGGAAAAATTAGTGCCTCAAAAAAACTCCAAAATCACCCAAATGATATTCAAATGGATTCTCCAGCAATGGGAAAAAGTAGAACAATCAAAAATAAATATGGCAACTTTCAAATGCCAAAAAAATATTTAGAAAATAAATGACCTCAAACTCTTCTGATAAAAACTTTCAATGGTGGAAGAAAGGTGCAGGTTGAAGGCTCTAATACCATGTTGGTCTCAACCACCGAGCCCCAGATCACAACCTGGAAAAAATATTTTTTACAAAAATGAGAGAAGCAACACAAGGCTATTTCACTAGAGAAAAATGTTGAGATGAGATAAATTACATAATGTACAATAGTGCCTTATAAAGGCAATAAAATACATGACGGGTGAGAAAACTACCCAACATGGGAAAAAACCACCCAGATTAATTAAATGCACTATTTTTCCTAAGTAAACTTAAGCAAGTAAATCCTATTTACCCTAACAATGTCATTTCCAAAAGAATAATATTCTCACTACAAGTAGAGGAAAAAATAAAGTTCAAATTTAGTCTGTGTTTTGAGTAGCTCAAAGTGTCAAAGTTTTTTAACTTGATAAGAAGGATCCATTTATAGTTCTAAATATCCCATTTTAAAAAAAAATGTTAGGAGATGATGTTTTAATCTTGCATTTCTAATGTTTTATTGTGTACATTTCTTATGTATTTACTATTTCATCTTATTTTTTCCTTTTTCTTCTTTAGGAGATTCAAAATTCCACTTGGTGGCTTACTATACATCACTCTTTAGTGATGTTTATATTCTAATAAGGATGTAGGAATCAAACTATGAGGTAGAAAATAATTTCATGCATTGGAATCTTATGATGTCTATTCAGTTATCATGAAGATAGTCACATGTGAAAAATTCTATGATGTGTATGATAATGTAGGAGGAAAGTTACAGTGTAACCTTTACCAAAATTATGATAGGTTTGTGCCTGCATTATAATGAATAAAAATTGTGGTGCCCAAGTTTGGGTTGTCAAATATGATAGCTTATGACATTGTAAGTTGTGTAAGGGATATGTCAAAAATAGATAGGAATACCAAGACCAAGGAAAGGCATTGGAATTATAACTCATGCTTATGTGTGTCATTCCTCTCATTGGTTTCAAAATGGTTTTTTGAAACCATTCAAGGATTATATTTTCTACTTCATCTATTTTATTGGTGCTTAGAGTTGTAGTTTTTATTGTTTATTTGATAGAACCATTATACTAGATTATTTACTCTAATTTTATTTGTTTGTAATATTCCTATAAATTATTTCTTTGCAATTGTATTGTAAACCATTTTATTTACTAAAAAAAAAATTTGACTACTTTGCAGTGTGTGGATTTTTTTGATGCCAAGATGGTTTTCTTTATGTACACTTTGTGTTATGGTACTCTATTTATTTCATTTTACTGTGTATTTATATAGTCTATAGTTGGAAAGATTAAATTTTTTACATTATTGTCCTCATTATATTGGTGTAGGAAGTCTTTTTGCACACATTTTTCCTTTGAATTGTTACTAGAATTGGACCACCTTTCATCATATTTTCTTTGTAGGGGGTTACTTCTACTAAATATTTGATTGGGAGATTATATAGACATTTTTTTTTTATCTTGCTTCAGGAATTGATGCAAGGCACCTTAGGAGAAATAAAAATGGAGAACGTTGATGGTATTAAATTTTGAGTGGTTGAGAATCAAGATGGAGGATATTCTCATCGATAGAGATCAATAGGATACAATATACAATACCAAACAATCAAATATGAAACAAAAAAATTGGGAGTCGATGAAGAGAAAGGATAAGGATCTTATGAGACTCTATTTATTAAGATTAACTATTTTGAATCTTCATGAAGAGGATAATGTTGCAAACCATTAGAAAAATCTTGCTTAAATTTATCTAGCAAAATATTTGGAAAATAAATTATTCATGAGAAAGAATGTTTTCTTTTAAAATAAAGGATGCTTGATTTATATTAAATCATTTGAATGCTTTCAATATGTTAGTTTCCTATCTAAGATTTGTACAAGTTGTGGAGGAGGGTAATTGTATTACCCTATTATATTCTTGAAATTATTCATGAAACCACCTTGTGACGGACATTGAGAATAGTGCCACCAAATTCAATATAGATGAGGTGGTTGCCTCATTATTCTATGAATGGATAAAAGGGAAAAAATGTGAAGCAACAAAAGAGGTTATAAATACAAGTCAAGATCCAAATATCATGGGAGGTCCAAGTCTCCTTGTAATTCTTAAACTCTATTTCAAAGTTATGGTAAATTTAGTAATCCTAAAAATATTGAAAAGAGGAAAAGAAGAAGAAAAAATAAAAGATAAAATTATTTTGATAATTATTCCCAAGATAAAAGTGATGTCATTTATCATAGCATTAGCTACATATGACAAAAATGATAGTGAGAATGTATACTTGGATGATAATTCTGACCAAAATATCTTTAGGCATAAAAGATTTTATATATTAATGAAATAAGTTAAACCTAAATGCATACAATAAGCATCATCAAACATACACAATCACAATATTTAAATTTCATTAATTGCAACAAAAAAATATGTTTAAGGTAAAAGTGAATTCAATTCTATGAAACTAAACAAAAACAAAACAATAATCAAGATCATGAAAGGGAGTAATGTTGTAGCTATGAGTAGGCTTATATCATCCATTAAATATTGGGGTGTAGTGTCAAAAAAACTAATCCTTTTTCACACTTAATTTGGATAATTGACATAAATTTGAATTAATTGTATCTTAGAATAGTGTTGTAATGTGTTGTACACATTCGCATCATTCTAGGGTCCTTCTTTAATTAAAATTTACCTTATATTGTCTTTTGCAAGAGTGTTGTAAAGTGTTGTAACACACTTTCACACTTTTCTAGGGTTTATTTGATGAATTAAGCTTAATGGGCCCCTTTTAATGAAATGTACCTAATGTGTACTCTATTTAGGTATTGTAAAGTTGTGTAACACACTTTCACATTTATCTATGGTCCCCTTAGTTAATTGTGGTTAATTGGAATTAATTAACCCATTTAATTCAAATTTAAACCTTATTTATGACACTTCTCGAAGATCTATGCCAACACCCATAATTCAAATGAAATAAAATTTAATTGGAAAAATTGAGGTCCTAGAAAATTTTTCTAGGACCCATTCACCCTAGGTGGTGAATGGGTCCTCCCTTAATAGGACACCCCTTTCTTTACTGATTCTACATGGACTTTTGACCCTCTTTCCATCCCCTGGGGGTTAGGTCCTGGAAAAATGAGCCAAGACCCATTGGTCGTACATGGAAAATTGGTCCTCTCTTAATGAGGACCCCATTTTTGAATTTTATTGTGGTGGGAATTTAATAATGTTTATTTCTAGATCTAATGTTGGTCTTAATTGTTTGAATTTTGAGTTAATCTCCTAATTTAGTATAAATAAGTGGTTAATTCACATTGCTTCTCTTAAAAATTCATTCTAAGTCTCCAAGAGTTTAAGTTTACAAGTATTATAGCATTACAAGAGAATTTTCAAGGCATATTTTTAAGGTTTATTATAGAAATTCAAGATCATATCATCATGTCAAGGGTGTAATGCATTCATACATGTTGTTGAGCTAGAAAAGTGATTGTAGCATTGAAGATCTACTTGCAAGAATTATTTAACATCATATTCAAGGATCATGATCTACATTCTTCATGGACACAAAATGTTAGATTGAAAATTTATATTACAAGAAAATATCCAAGGTATTTGCATTGCATCATTTCATGTTTCATGCTTCAATTTGTTGTCTCATAATTTGGTTTAATTACCTACAAGGGGTTTGGCATAGGAAAACCCCTATTAAATAAAAGTGAACAAGTTTTTCTTCCCTTGAATGTGTGTTTACATATTTTTAGGTTAAGATCAAGTGGAGAGCAAGTTTAGATCAAAATTGCCAAAGTTGTCAAGTTGAAAAGTTGACCTTTAAAGTGCAAGAACACAGAATTGAAGTTATAGAATTAAGTACAAGTTTTTTGTGGGCTAACAACCAGGAATATGTGAGTTCATACATCAAGGAAAATAACCTAGATCTTAGTTTCAGAAACCATAATAGGGTCCCATTCACCACTAAATTCGAATGAGTCCTTTGTGCCCTAAAAATAGGCTTCTTGCAACAAGGTGCACACCTCTTTGAGCTCTAAAAACTTCCCTCATAGTTTCTATAATAGTTAGAGTTAGTTTCTTATTGTTATTTGCATAATTTTTCCCTCATAATTGAATGAAACATCCACACATAATAAAAATTAGGTTCATCATTGATAACCTATTGATGGTGAACCACTTTTTCTATGTTTCATTTTGGTGGACACAATTTATTGAACATTTTTTTTTGGAGTCTTTCCTTACATCCTAGGCTAGATCATGCATTCATTTGTATCCATTTCCATTGAATTAGATCTCATTTAGGGTTTCTTACTTTTAATTCAAAACTTGCATCTCATTTAGGGTTTAGAATTACATTATTTGGCATTTCTTAAATCTAAAAAATAAAAATAAAAATTAGTCAATTTGCATGTCATTTATATCATATAAATTTACATTTGAAAATAAAAACAAAATTACATTTCAAAAGGTGTTATATAGGTCATCATTTACCCTTCATTTCACTTGCTTTTGGTCATCAAATTTTGGAAATTTTTGTCATAGGAGTTACAGTTTCGAACTGGCCACAAAAAGCATGTAAAATAACTTAGAAATTGCACTCTTCACCTCTTTAAAACCATGATCTATGACCCATTCACCTTTACTGGTGAATGATTCCCTAATCAAGCTGAGGCTATACCTTTTGGTATTTGAAAAAAATCAAAAACCACTTAAAATCACCAAAAACATTTCAAAAATACCTTACTAGGACCCATTCACCTTTGTTGGTGAATGAGTCCTTGATAGGTCCTGATGTGCATTTTTTAGGATCTGAAACCTCAATTTTAGGCTTCCAGTTGCTACTATTACTTTCTCGTTTCAATTTTCTAATTTTTTGTTTCATCAAATTCATTGAATTTAAGTAAATTGCTTCATTTCAATACATTGTCAAAATTCAAAATTGCATTCACAACATTTCAGTTTTAGTCTAATAAATTGTGTCGAATTTGAAAATTGCATTTCATTCTAGGTCATTTTATTGCATCAATGTTAGTATCTTTCTTTTCCAAATTTTCAAAGAAAAATTTAGTAAATAAGCATGCTAGTCATTCATTCAATACATTTCCTAGTTATGAGATTCCATTAGTGAAAGAGAATGAAAATGTTGACACTTGCCTTAAACCTACACCCCCTCTTATATCTCATATTTTTGGGAATGATGATATACAATAGGATACAAGCATAGATAGCCATGACGATTGTAGTTCTTCTCTCGATACCTCTCCTTTTCATGACAAAGGTATCTTGGTGAAAGAAGATACAATCATTGAGAATCATGAAGGTCTTTTTTCTCCTTCTCCTCATCCCCCTTGGGAGGATATTATGACACACAAGAATGAGATCATAGACACATTTTTAAAAATCACCTTACCTAGTTTCCATTCATCTTTTGCTTTTGATAATGTATTAATGGAAGAAAATGCAATTGAAAGTTAACACAATAGGTTGTTGTTGGATGATAAAATATTTAAGGTCTATAAGAACACCCTTTATGTTACTTGCCATAAATATTCTATTTTGAAAGAAATTATGGGACAAATGAATGAAATTATAGACTATAGCATTTGTTCTTCTCTCTCTCAAAACTTATATTAACTCAAGAGGAAGGGTAGTATGTGATGTGAAACATGGGAGAATGGAGCAATAGGAGAATGGGCGAGAGAAGAATAATTTTGAATTTTCAAGCAATGAAGCAGGTCATTGCAGAGCAGGCTCAAAGGATTCACAGGTGGCTTCAACGCATCTTTCAAGTGGAAAGGAAGGTAAGGAGGAATGAGAAGAGAATGGCCTAGATAAAAATATTCAAGTGGACCCTAGGGGAAAGGCTAACCACAAAGTTAATACTATTGGGGGAACTAAAGGACAAGAGGATGAAAAAGCCAAAAATGTGGTGGTGTCTGCTGGAGAGGAAGCATCTAAACTAAAACCTTGGCCGTCTCTGTTTGGAGTCAAACCTAATGGTAAATCAATGTTCCCTCTAGTCTACAACATTTTTGAACTGGCAAAGGGTAATTTTTCCATCTTTGTTCTGGACTTGGTCATTGATCACAATATTTCTCTAATGGATAGAGTGTTGGTAGGAAAATTTATGGGCCCTAGACCAAATATTGAAATTGTTAGGGCCTTTGTTAAAAGAAAGTGGAGAACCAATGAACTGGTTATTGTTTACGCTCTTCGTAAGGGATAATTTTATTTTGAGTTTACTTGAAAGGAAGATATTTTGGTAGTAAGGAGTGCTAGACCTTAGGTTATTGGCAAGTCATCCTTGGCTCTCAAGAAATGGACATCAAATCTGGACCTTTTAGATTCAATATTTGAAAATATCCCAATATGGGCCAGACTCCCTGGTCTCCCAATGGAATATTGGAATGAGGATATCTTCAATGGAATTTCTAATTCTTTTGGCGAGCTACTGTCAATAGAATCAATGACGGTGGAAAGGAAGAGGCTAGTGTTTTCCAGAATCTATGTGGGTGTGTCTCAGAATGCTGACCTACCATCATCTATCAAAATTCAATCAAAGTTGGGTACATGGGTTCAAGATATTGAGTTTGAATCAATTCCTTTTTCCTGCTTTAAATGTAGAAAAATAGGGCACTAGGCAAAGAAATGCCCGCTCAATGTCAGCACTATGAAGGAAAAACCCTAGCCCAAATCGAGAACAGTTTGGAAAAGGAAGCCTGAAGGGGAGGGTAAAGAAACCAAAGGAGCTAATATTGAAGAGTTGGAGGGTAATTCGTTAGAGATTATTAAGATAAACCTTGGAAATATGGA
>VDFB02172392.1:0-19966 GCA_007258455.2 Sequoia sempervirens
AGATCAAGGAAATACCTTTCCTCTATCAAATACCCTATTTTTCTTTACTCCCAAAGGACTTAGGCTTGCATTGTACACCTCAAAGCCATAAACTTCATCATATTCAGTCTCATCCATCCCACTTATCATGAGATTATTCTTCTCATTACTCTACTGTAATATAAGCCCACCTTGATACATTGGAAAATTAAAACTTTCATATTCCACCTCATCATAAATAGTAACATTACCTTCAACCTATTCACTGAGTTGTAGGTATTCATGAACATCCAATAAGAAATACACATTCTCCTTTGAAGTACTCAAAAAGGGGCTTGCAAATGTAAGATGATCTACACTCTCTATCACCATAGTGTCCATTTCTTTAGATGGAAACAATCCCATAATATGATTCATAAGATATGGAACTTCTACAAAGTACTACAATGCAACTTCATATTGACCAACATCATTTGCCTGGTTACCCATACCTTTGAGTTTCTCTTCACATGGATCAAATAATCTAGCAATATTAACATATTTTGTAGAGTCATCAAATAATTCCTTCTATTCAACATAGAAAAATATTGCCTAAGCATCCATGCATACATCCCGATTTACCTTTTGGGTGGCCCATAATGGATTTCCATTTATACAAGGGAAAATATCATCATCTAGAGCCTGAGCACCTAGCATCTCAACCATATTTTTAAGAAAATTTCCATTAATAGTAATACTATATTCAAGGTTACCATCAAATACTCTAGTTTTTTCATCAAACAAACTATTGTCATGGTTAAATATCAGCAGGCCTAAATTATTATCTTGATGCTTGTTAGGGGTAACTTGTTCAATCACATTTTGGAAAACCATCTTAGTAGTATTTGTATCACCACATTCTCCACTCAATTAGGGAACAGTGAAGTTAGGATTGACATTTTCAAAAAAATAAGATTAGCTCGACCCTAGTTTATATCATTCACTACACATGCATTATTAGTTCCTATTGAGTATTCCTCAAGATCTTCAAAAAGGGGATTGCTTCTACACCAGTAATAATCACCACTTATTACTTCACTGGCCATTGCAAGTTCATCAAACAAGCCATTTTGACATACCTTCATTATAATTAGATGTATCTCATCTTCCTTAACGTCAGGGACCCCACAATTCTAAGCATCATATCATTCAAAATCAGTGTAACTACTTGAAGAGTAGAAAGAATTTTTGTTGACATCTTCTTCACCATTTTCATTCATAACAATTGATCCACATTCAGAGAATTCTTCACATGAAGAAAATTTCTCACTACCAAGGAAACATACCCCTTCAAGGTTATTGACACATCCTTCACTTGAAGCAAAATATTGAGCATCCCCTTCATAGGAAGAATCACATTCATTAGAAGATTGTCCCAATTCGATCTCATCTCTTTGACTCCTCATGTGTGCCAGATCATGCAAATTTAGTGTGTTCAGATCACTGATTGGTGCATCATTATCTGACTAAATCACTTTGTGAGGTTTTATCATGTCTCTCTTGTAGTTGCTTGAATCTAAGGACATCCCAAGGAGGAGAAATTGGTAGTACCTCATCATCCTCACACTCTATCTCTTCACCTTCATCACTACCAGTTGAATTTTCTTCCAGGTTGCTTGTGAAATGGCAACATTCAACAACTAATTGTTCGAATTCTAATAATCCTCTTTGATGTGTCAAAATTATCCTTTTATTTTCTTCATTATAGCAACTATTACTACCATTCTAGGAAACAACCAGGGGCATATAACCATGCTCAAAATATTCCACAGTGTTTATCCAATCCATTAGTTGGTCAAGGCTACAAGGCTTTTGATTCTCAGGCCATTGGCTTGCTCCTAATTTTTCAGCCTCACAAAATAGGTTAATGCACATTAAATTGGTAGGCCTAAAAATCTTGGGTATCTCTATTAGAGTATCTAAGAATCTTGAGAACAAGTCATATGAGGACTTGTTTTCATGTCTCTTTATCTGATACAACTTTCTAATTGAGAAAATTAAATCAACATTTGTTGATACAGGTTGATGTGAGGTTGATACTTTTTCATGCTTTGCATCTCTAGGAATTAATGTAGATACAATATCTAAAATATCCTTATTCTAACACACCCCTTTATTTCTTGATAGACCTGGCTCAATATCTTGAATCCTACTAGAGACATTCATATTTGTAGTCACATGTCCCCTCATGATTGAGTACTTCAAATTGTTCTCAACATCCATGACACTTTGATAGGCTTGTTGCAATGTAGCAGGCTCTTTATCCCTTAGCAGGAAACCCATATTACTATCAAATGCCCCTAAATATACAACTAGACATTTTGCATCGTTTGACCTTATGTGTTCAAGGATTTCTCTTATGACTTTCACAACTCTAAGGTTAAAGGTAGGGATCGACTCCTCTTTAACCATAAGGATCTCCATGAAATTATTCCTTGCAATGCCTGGGTTTACCCTCTCACCAAACTATCCCATGAAAACTATCTTCAGTTCATTCCAACAATGTATAGAAGATATTGGAAAATAAGACAACCAATTCCTTGCATCTACTTTCAAGGATTGAAAAAATAACTTCACAACCACATCTTCACAATCAATCTCATAGTCACCCATTACATCAACAAATTCCTGCACATGACTACTTGATAACTCTAAATTTTCACCATTGAATTTTGGTATTTTTTTCCTAATATTAGGTGGTATAATACTTGGGTAACCTATAACATCACTAAAATCTATTGCCCTATACCTTTCAGTACTGAAATTCATTTGATGTGACAAGGGGTATTCATTATGTGCAGTTGTATTCATTTTGGTTCCAGAGGTATAACTTGACAAGACACTTCATTCTATCCTTTGCTAATCTTGTTAATATCATAAAGGTAACCCATATTTATTTTATGGGAGAAAACCTTTATGATGTAAATATTCTAGTAATTCCTTGCATAATATTATTCAATAGGTGACATTCATGAATATGATAGATTTCAACATTTATTGCAAATTTACTTCAAGATTATGAAAATATATCCTTCCTTTCCCTATTTTAGTGCTATTTCACCAAATTGGGAAAAATTTATGGCCTAGATCTTGAATATTATCACAAACCATCTACAGATTTAACAATACTTCCTTAAGTTTATAAAAATACCTAACATTCTAGAGTAGCTTTCCACCTCCAGTCTTGAAATATGTACATCTGAAGTTTTATTGTATTCTTTATCAAGTTCATCAAGTCAGAGTCACGTCCTCTTCTACAGAGGACTATGTTTCAAATAAATTGAAACATTTTATAAATGGATCAAATTATTAGTTATTTTGCTAGAGGAGTCACTATTTCTTTTCACACACTTTGCTGCTACAAATGCTTTGACCAGGTTAAAGAAATGTATAGAATATGGACTAAAATTTTAGATTCCTCACCATGTGACTCTGTGTAACAACCGTTTGCAACTAGAGGATGAAAACATTTGTCCTTAGCAGATTCACCATTTCTTTGGCTTATTTTTCCAACTAACCTTGAGATTCTCTAAAAGGATGCCAACCTTTAGATCTTCAAAAATCACCAAGGACTAGTGGCCAACATGAAAAATAGAGGTCTCAAAGGTCTCTATTCCTACACTTTATGATCTTTAGGACCAAGGAGGGTATTCCTTAATGTGTTCATTTAGTTTATCAAGCTTTAAGAAAAATTCAATAAAAACTCATTCCCTTTGATGCAATCACATTAACTCATTCAAAGAATTGGAAGAACTTTAAATGATTTAATGTTTGTTTTACTAAGAATGTGGACATACATCAAATATTTTGGCATGATTTTATAGGAATTATTCTTATTATGAGTCCACAAATTAATAAAGGATTAATTCATTCTGCTATCAAACAATCAATAAATCACTAGCACCTCATTAGATTGGGTAAATGGAGTCAAATAGGGAAAAAGTAGAAATACATCAATTATATAACTCATATATATTTAAACCATCTATGTAATGCTTTACATTGCAAAGACTCACGTTATCCAAACACCATTTCATACCAAATCCCTATAAATTCTCACACACCCATGACTATTTCTAAGCAACTTATTTAACCATTTGAATTAAAGCCAAGAAATTAAGTCATGCATTTAATTGAACAATTGAAAATAGATGAAAAAGATCTTTGATACTTTCATTTATAATCTAGGACATATAGAGGAGAACATGCAATTTGCACTTTTGTACTTTGCACTAATACCCGTAATCGATACAAAACTTATTAAGATCATTACACATATGACCTGAACCCAAGACAACTTGCCAGTGAATTCATTGAGAATTTTTCATTATACTTGTTTACTACGACTTGCTTATACCTAAGACCAACTAGACTCAAAATTTCAGATCAGAACCCCTTACATTGAGCCATGAAATACCTTTTATATTACAAGGGAGCGAAAAATCATTTAGCTCGAAATGTAATTACATTTGAAATTCATTTCAAAGTTCATTTCCATGGGGTTAATTCCCAAACTGTCATTATAATCATTCCACAAGCCTAGGAAAGGAAAAAAGGAAAAAAAAAGTGCTAACCCATTTTTCGGAGATGCCATGCAAGCCTTCCAAAAGGAATCAAAAAAATTGTTGCATTCACCAATACTCAGTCTAACCACCGTTGTGATTATCTGCACATGTCGACAAACCAGTCACTGCCAAAAGTAACTATAGAGCCCAACATCTAGAAGCCACATCATCACATCACCCAAAACCACCATATTGTTAGTAGAAGAAATAGGTGTTATTTTTCCTTGTTAGCCACAAAGTAATTGCCTTTTTACCATAGAGAGTGGAGTTGCAATCACAATCTCATCCTCAGAGCTGCAGGCACTAGGGAAGCAGGGAACTAGCTAGCACCAGGGTTGACTCCTCCCTCATTACTTGACAAGAAATCAAATATTAGAATAGGAGTAATGGGTTTCTCTGAACAAACCCCAAGACCTGGACCAAACCTCGTTAATTCTTTCACAAATAGAGGTTTGTTCTCTTTTCCAATAGTTAGTTTCTATGAAACAATTAAGCTCCTTAGAATGTATGTGCTCTTGATAGCCACCTTCTCTGGTTTTCTACGTACACTTCTTCTCTTCTTCAAAGACCACATGCACATCGATCAAGGGAAGTTTATCCTCTAGTGTGTATGCAATTGGCTCTTGCATACTTAGCCTCCAAGACCTTCACACTGGTGCAACAAGAGTGTTGGGTTCACTCATCTTCTCTGCATAGCACAATAACTAGTGTAGGTGATGAAATAAGACAATGACCACAACTCTAGACAATCTCCTTGTATATGAAAAAAAATTCTTGATGACCCAAGATAGAATGCACCACCACCTTAGTAGAATTTACACTCATCCCACAATAGTGATACAATTTTTAATGAACACTAAATTATTATTTTTTAACTAAATTTTACCTTTGGGCACCTATAAGCCTTAAACCATGAGGAATTTGAAGATGATGCAAACTAGAGTTTAAGTGACATTTTTCTATAGATTCTAAATATATTTTTCAAAAATTGGAATCAACATGCACTTCTTTATCCATCTCCCTCAAAAACTAGTTTTCTTCATAAAACAACATTTTTAAAAAGTGACACTCACCATATAACACATAATTTTTTTTCCATGAAGGATAAAATTCTAATTCTTTTGAAATTTATATTTGTAACTCTGACATCTAGTGCTTCAACTTGGTCAGATATTTTTATTAATTATTTTTTTTAATCAAGTTTCAAAGTCAAACCAATTACAGTTTAGACATAGTATTTGTATATATAACTTTTGTATGTATGGAAATTCATTTTATTTTGTTGAATCAAGGACTCCAATATACGGTGCACTCATATTTTCAAATTTTTTTAATAATCTTCTATTTTCCCACATATCTTGAGAACAAAACTTGATTTTGGTGAAAACCTACATTCGGAAGAAATAAAAATAAATATAATAATCAAATTTAATTTAATTAAAATTATCACGGGTATGTGCAAGATCATGATGGGCCAAAAAGTGGCAATATTATGGGTATTTGTAGGGTATGTGGTACTTGTTATTTTACCCAAAATTGATGAAAAAAAAAGGGTGTTTAGAGGCGATTCGACTTTCACCAATATAAATTATTCTTTAATTTTAATTTAATAAATAATTATTATTCATTTTCTATTAAATTCGACTAAAGTCTAATTGATAGGCTAATTGAAAACATCATAACTTTCAAAAGCGGTATCACATTTTTTGAATCGAAACATGTGTCACATTCTATGCTTCACATACTATAGGATTAAATTTAAATAAAATTCAACTCCATGAAGTTTTGACAAAGTTAAGGTTAATGGACATGTACGAGTTTTTATAGTTTTTAAAATTTGTAATAAAAATCATAATTAATTATTTACTTGGAAAAAAATTCAAAAAAAATATGCATCACATGGACATGAGTCATCTACTTATATATAAAATCTTATAAAAAATATTATCATTTTATTATGGTTAGAGTGGTTAGACAGACACTTACTTCTTATTTTTTCATGAAATTTAAGTACTATTGCATTGAAATTTCAAATTTTCACAAATATATTTTTTTTTAAAAAAACCCTAGTAGTTTAGAAACTACATTCAATTTTCTACAGATTCTATTCTTACATATTTTTGAAATAATATAGATAACTTATTCAAATTTTTCGTCAAGTTGCCTAACGATTTTTGAATTTTTGCCACTCCAAGGGGCCTATTTTTCCATGATGATCTACACATACCCATACTTTTGGGAAGCTTATAATAAGGACTACATACTTTAAAAATAAAAATTAAATGAATCCATTTGATCCCCCAAAAGGTAAATCAAAAGTGGTTTTTTATCAACATTTTGATAGGTGTAAAGGAGACTCGTTATAGGTATGGTTTAAAACTAGCGGGGTTCTATCCAAGGGGCTTGGTCTAAGGTGGTTTGATCAAGCCCTATTAATTGGAATATTTTAAATGGAACTCTTCAATGCTTAAATAATTATATTTTCTAGAAATTTGTGATTTCAGCAAAAATCGGGATCTCAGAAAGTGTAAACCACTATTGGTAGCACCCACATT
This sequence comes from Sequoia sempervirens, assembly GCA_007258455.2. NCBI lineage: Eukaryota > Viridiplantae > Streptophyta > Pinopsida > Cupressales > Cupressaceae > Sequoia > Sequoia sempervirens. The sequence continues at coordinate 7,139 of VDFB02172392.1, forward strand.
CACAACCTCCTACAATTTTTTGTCGTGCATAGTTATAGTAATTAATTCCAGACTCTAGCTATAACTCTGCGAATGAGAAAATTATCTACAAAAAATCCACATTAAATAGGAGATTGTAAGGATTTATGCAATTAATGTTCATCTCGGCTTCCTCACATGAACAAGAATTCCATTACTGCATGTCAAATCTCCACTGTTGATCACTACAAATTTAAAACTCAATCAATGAGGTAGATTAAGAATCACCACTTGCTTTATAGACCATACTAAGAAATAGAAAATAAGTGCATTAAAGAAACCACGTGTCCATTCACATATTTACCTAATCATCCTTGCTTAGTATTCCATCAATCGTTTGAGTCGCAGAGAGATCCCAACCATCTTTCTGCAACATTTCCCATTGCCATTTTGAAACCTATCACAAAACATCATCACACGATGGCCTAAAGCTAGTGATGAGCTAGTCACTGTTGATCTAACCCTCAGAAGATATCATCAAAATTAATCTTGGTTCATCATCATTTATTGTGGGTTCTCCTCCAAACGGGCTCCCTTAATCGGTGATAATCCGTGACCATGCGATGGGGAAAACTCAACCTATCGGTGGTTTTCAGTTCCTCCCTGGAAAGAAAAAACCTAGTAGTGATAGTGTAGATGCTAGAAATGTGTCACTTGGGTTAACCATATTTCTCATCATGTGTTACCTTCCAACTATGAGGGTACAACCTGCGATAGGAAATGATAGCCTGTAGTCATGAAGATTGAATATCGCTCATCTCCAGTTACCTTTCTGATAGGAGCAATGCATCACACGATGAGTGATGAACCTAGTTGGGGAGTGAGTAATATATCACTCATCGCTAGTTTATTTATGTTGGATGAAGCATGAACCATGACAAGCAATGAGCTCACAATTGTTTGTCTTGATGGTGACATCAAAGAAGCCTCACTCATCGCTAGCTAAATGTAGAATCTTGGAACAAAGCCTGCGATGAGTGATTGACTATGAAAAAACCTTCATAAGGAATAAAGACACATGTGTGCATAAGCTATTCATAGGGAATATTCCATCCTAGGCATAGTTGGTGAATTAAGAAATGGGTCTGGTAAAGAATGATGGTAAGGGGCACAAAAATCACTTAGCTCAAATGGTGACTTGGTGTAGCCGGTCAACAGGAAAACATAAGCCAACAAAAAGTTTAGGGAAATGATGTGAGTGAAATGAGTGGTAAAAACCTAAACCCCAATGATGCTAAAAATGACAATACACAGGCTTAAACATAAGATTAGTGGAACCCTAAATTTTTTGAGCTCCACTAGATTCTAGTTTTGAAGTTGGTATCAATGTTCTAAAAGGACTCTATTCCTGTTATAGTTTGTAAACAATTTTTATATTTATGATCATATTTTATCATGTAAACCTTATTTTTGTATGTGTACTTAGAATTAAATGATGAATTTTTGAAGGTACTCCATTCATCTCCTGATTCTATGGTCTCTTCAAGAGAATAATGTATGAAATATCATTGGGAATGACATGGATGAGAGTTTTCAACACAATATTACCAACTTTAATAGGTAACGTTATCACACCAAGGGGTCATCTTCCCACATTATCAAACCCTTTTATTGAAAAATCAGTGGGTTTAATTAAAGAATTTTCCACTCAAATTTTATCAAAAATATTTATACTACTAACATTAAGCCCTAAACCATTGTTAATATGGGTATGCCTAATCCCAACCTTGATAATAATAGCCATTATCATGAAAGCATCATTTTTTTGTGTCTCTACAGGGGTAACTAATTTTAATGAAATAAAATATCAACATTAATTTTATTCATACCCTAAAGTAAAGCTACTACATCATTTGGTTGTGCACTAGTAGGGACAACAACTTTTTGCAAATTATTTTGAAGCATACCATGATAAACAAGTGATGTCTAAAAGAAATCCCACAAAGAGATAATAGCAAGAGTAGCATGTAGTTGTTCCACAAGATCATACTCCTTAGCAATAAATTGACGAATGTTAGGTGTTGGTGGGAGGTATGGTTGAGTTAATGGAATAGATGTTACTTGTTATTTTTAGTGTTATATGTATGAGAAATTGTGTGATAACTTGGTTATTGCAACAAGCAATTCGTAGCAAGTTGTTTTGCAAAGTTTAGGATGTGCCTAGGATGTTTAGGAGGTCCTATAATGAGATGTGAATTTGGAGGTCTAATAATTAGAGAAATTTTAGTAGGTCCAATAATAAAGGGGTTTTAGGAGGTCCAATAATTAAAGGAGTTTTAGGAGGTACAAAAAAAAAAGGAGAACTGATATCCTATTGTGTTCATAACCTTGACAGAATTAACTACTTTTTGATGATATTCTATTGAGGAAGGATCTAATTTCCCCTTGGCATCTTCATATATACAATCCATGATATTATCTTTTCTTAAAAGATATGTATCAATGATCTCATCCTCTTGTCCAAAAATATGTTGCCAAGTAGGAGAGGTAGGGAGAGAAACAAAAATGATTCTCATGACACTCAGTGATTGGATCTTCTAACAGTAAGATCCTTCTTCCTAAGTAGGTTAGGTATTGGGAGAATAGTAAATTTTAGCTAAATTTAGGTGGATAGACATGCCCAGGGTGCCTATGTCCTACATAGGCTTTTGAAAAATAAAAAAATTGACTTGTCTTTAATCCTGTTTAAGAATCTTAGGTATATATGCAATTAGGTCAGAAAATGAATATTTTTCTTGAAATTTCCTAGTTTATGATTATGCAATTCATAATGTATATGTGGAAAAAATTGCAAAATTTTTGTGTAATAAAAGACAACTATAAATGCAATTTCCAAATCTAAGATGCCAAAATTTGAAAGTGATGATGCAATTTTGAATAAAACCTAAATATATGCAATGAGACTTTCAATTTTGAATTTTTAGTTTTTTAAATGGCCCAATGTAGATTTGTAAATATAACTGAAATCTAGATCTAGTCTATAATGATTGAAATAAACCCCATTGCAACCTATGATGCAATATGATACATTTTTTTTTTTTAATTTTTATGCTTTTTTGTGATGTAAAAATAGATGCCTAAATAAAAATTGCAAAACAATACAATGCTAAACACTAGATCTAGAATGCAATGCTTCAAATTTTAGAAGGTAAATATAAATTCAACATGCTAGGTTTTCCAAAATCAAACAAAGGGATAGAGAAACCTTAGATTTTTTACCTTTTGGTTTGAAATCCTTTCCCTTATTTCATTGGAAAATATATGGAATGATATGGAATAGGGGTAATTATTGGATTTGGATAAGATACATTGAATTACAACTTGAAAGATGAGTCAACCTACCCTTGAAAAAATCTAAAACTCTCCAAAGTATCAGATGCAATAAGTCAATTGAATTCATAATACAAATTATTTTTTAATGCAAATAGAATAGATTTGAGAAATCACAAATAAAAATAGACTACAAAAATGGATTGAGCAGGACATTATGCACTATTTTTGTAAATTTGGAATTGAAAATGTATGACATAGGCACCCTAGCTACCATTGTCTTTATAGTCATAATTTAGATCTAGTTTTGTAGTCCTTTAATGTTAAGTCCAAGATTCCATTTCCCACTTGACACACTATCAAATCATAGTTGAATAATTTTGTAAGTGTTTTTTCATGAGTTATCAAGGTGTAGGGTTTCAATTGCAACAATGAATAATTCATCTTGAAAATTTCTTCAATCTTCTTCACACCTCAAAACTTGCACATTCAAAGAGAGAAGAAAGGTTGCGACATTTAGGGGCTTGTCTTGGTGAAACTCTATGCTAGTGTTTCCACTTCCACAATGGAAATGCCAATGATAAATGGATAAATTATCATAAGGAATAGTGAATCCATAATTTTTTTAAACTCACCACCCTTTAATGGCTTCCTCGAAGGACTAAAGTTGAATATAAATCTCCTCAAGGCTTGGATCTTGCTTGCTTGATTTTCTTGAATTGCTTTAATTTCATAGAGACCTAAAAGTGGTAGTGTCACAAACAATATGAAAACATAAAAATGAACACACACATATACATTTTTACATAGTGTTTGGATATTGAATTTTCTACAACAAGTCCTATAATGACTGCTCTTGACTTGCTTTATATTGTAGCATAGAAAATTGTACTCCCTTGTATGTGATATTACAATTTCATGCTTAGTTTGGACCTATTTTAGTGACCTTATATTTATGCATTTTCACCTTTCCTAAATAGGCCCTAATTCCATTTATTATGCATCCTAATGCCTATTTTTATCATTTTATAACATTGAAACACACATTGAATATATGCATTCTAATATTAATCTACCTTGGATCATGTGTGTCCTAGACTTATAGGCCAAGACCCATTCGCCCCTGGGTGAGTGGGTCTCCTCTAACTCCACAGAACCATTTTTAAGTATGTGTTTGGTGGAATTTTAAGGTGTCAAATGCAAATTGTAAATTTCAAATTTCATATATCAAGATCTAAATTTGGAAAATTAGAGAAATGGAAATAAAATTCTAGTCTTTTCATCAAGCCAAAACTATAACATGGCATGGAGTATTCATGCAAGAAAAATTTAGAGTCTTGGAGAAACATTATTTATAATTGTAGGTCTTCAAGTCCATTTGTAAATTTTGATCAATCTATTGTCACATTATTGAAGTTTGATTCCAATAGAAGGACATGATTGATTCTAGGTGTGGGAGATTCCCTTGGCCATTTCCTTTCAAATAATGACTTGTTTCCTAGTGTCCTCATCCTCAAGCTTCAATGTAATAGCAAACTACAACAAGGTATCATTGTGCTCTAGATTTATTTGGGGTTTTTTGACTTCTCACTAAGTGAATCTTATGATTATCATATAGGAATCATACTCTAATGCACTTGAGTAGGGTTTCTTTGCATTTTAGATGATATCAATCTTAGACACACTTAAGGTTAGGGCTCACAAACTATTATTTATCAAACTTTTATATTTTATCAAGGTTTAATTACCAAAATTGGGGTTTGACTGAGGAAAACCCCCATATAAAAAAACAAAAAAATATTGTTGTAGATTTATTATAGGTTTAGAACCTTAGATGAAGATTCACAAGTACAGGAATAGAGTGAAAAAATAAGGTTCCAACTTCAATTTTTGTAGTTTTGGAAAGGACTACAAGGACCCATCTTCCTAGGGGTGAATAAGTTCGTTAGTAGACATCAAAAATATCTTTTGGTGATAGGTGCATGTCTCTAGACCCTTCTCAAATCTACCTACAAATCTTCATTTCTAGTTTTGTACATTCAAGAATATTCCTTTTAAGTATTAGGTCTTATTGTTCACTTATTTTGAGCATTGAAAATCATTTCAATCTATTTTTAGATCTCTCCTATTGTCTTAAGGGCTGAGATCCATGTTTGATTGGCTCACCATTGAGGTTGAGAGTTATCACTACACCTTGCGATCTCTTTCCTAATGATTTTTTTTGGAAAAGGTACCTATTAAGATCCCTAATGGTTTTACAAAATGTCATCATCATAAACCCTTTTGAAAGGGACCCCTTTCCCTTCTTTTCATTTTGTTAAATTGTACATTCTTAGATCATACTTTTATGATTTGAAGATCTTTGAAACCCTATTTATAGGTTTTTGAACATTTTAAGGTTTCAAATTGAAATTGCAAATTTTTTCTATCAAGATATAGTATCCAATAAATTAGAGAAATGCATATAAAATCACTAGTCTTTTCATCAATCTGAAACTATAACATGAGAAGCGTTATTCAAGCAAGCAAAATTCAAAGTCTTGTAGTAGCATTTTTTGTAATTGTAGATCTTCAAGTCCATTTTTATATTTTGATCAAGATTTTGTCACATCATTTAAGGTTGATGCCAATAGAAGGACATGATGTATTCTAGGTGTGCATTAGATGCATTTGGTAATTTCCTTTAACCTAATGAATTGTTTCCTGGTGTCCTCATCCTCAAGATTTATTCTACTAGCAACCTACTACAAGTTGTCATTGTGTTTTAGATTCATTTAGGGTGTTTTGACATCTCCCTGAGTGAATCTTGTCATTATGACATAGGAGTAGTACTCCAATGCACTTGAGTAGGGTTTCTTTACATTTTAGCTCATAAAAACCTTAGATGCACTTAAGGTTAGGGTTCACACACTATCATTTATTAGATCTTTATCTATTATAAATGTTTGATTAGTAAAATTGGGTTTTGAAGAAGGAAAACCCCCATACAAAGAAATTAAAATTTTATATTGTAGGTTTATTGTAGGTTCAGATCTAAAGAAAAATATTTGTAGGTACTCAAATAGAGTGCATACATAGAGTTACAAGTTCATTTTTTTACAATTTTGGAAAGGAATACAAGGAACCATTTTCCCAGGGGTGAATTATTCCATTACTAGATCTCAAAATCATCTTTTGGTGATAGTTACATGCCACCAGACCCTGCTTAGGTCTTCCTGCAAACTATCATTTCCATTTCTATACATTTGGGAATCTACATTTTAAGTATTCGAGCTTTTTATTCACTTAGTTTAAATTTTTTTGAATCATTTCAATTTGTTTTGAGATGTATCCTATTATCCTAAAGGCTGAGATCCATGTGTGATTGGATCACCATTGAGGTTAAAAGTCAATAATTACACCTTGTGATCTCTTTCCTAATAAAATTTGTGGGAAAAGGAACCTATTAAGATCCTTGAGGGTTTTATAAAACATCATCATCATAAACCATTTTCAAAGGGACACTTTTCCCTTCTTTTCATTTTGGTGAACCTTGCATTCTTACATCATACTTTTCTGATTTAGAGATCTTTGAAACCATAGATATAGGTTTTGCATTATCTTGTTTTGCATTTCATTAGGCTTACATATTTTATGTTTGCATCATTTAAAACCATAATTTTTTTTTGAAAACATTGCATACAATCTACATAATAGCTTGTATTAAGGTGTGTTTAAGCCATTAGGATCAAAATTTAAGTCAAAATTACATTAAAAATTGTCCTTTTTCTTACATTTCCATAAAATTGTATTTACATTTCATTAAAATTCTAGAAAAATGTCAATATAGAATCAATTTGTAGTTAGAAACAGTAAACATAAATAGTAACTTAGACACTCATCTTTTCATTTTCTAGAACCTTGAGCAAAAAGAATCATTTGGTAAAGAGCCAAAATCTATCCTTGAACATGTGTCTTGGCAAGTTTTTGTATGTATTTTTTGTATTTGTTTTCTTTCTATTTATATCTATGTTTTGAAATTTTGGAATAGTATACGGATATTAAATAAAATTGTCCTTTTGGTTAAAATTACAGTGAGATTACAAATTTGTAATTTTAGTAGTTGGGTATGTCTTGTGAGGTTAATGAGTAGGGCCAAAAAGTGGAAATGAGGAAAAAAACACGTTTTTCATTGACCGAGAAAATGTGAAAAGAACATGTTGACTTTTTGTAGGCTCGGGTGTCACCATGCCAAACACCAAAGCTACTTTTACACATCGGATATGCGATCCAAATCGGATATCTGATTTGTAAAAAGTATATATTAAACACTTATGTCTCTTTTTTGAACTCATTCGACTGAGAAGAACCTGTAGGCACACTGTTCATCCATTGTTCGCGTAACGGATATCCGATATAGGCTAAATTCGATTTGGAAAGGTAAGTTTATTTATTTTCATTTGATTTGATTCAATTTTGATTTAGATTTGAATAATTTCATATGGTTTTTGTTGATTTTTTTAAAAAATAGGGTTTTTGATTGAGTTTTTGTGAAAAAATTGAGTTTAGAATAGATTTTGATAAAAAAATGAATGTTTTTTGTGGATTTTTTTTCACAATAGGGTTTTTAATTGAATTTTTATGAAAAAATTGAATTGAGAATGGATTTTGATAAAAAAATGAATGTTTTTTGTGGATTTTTTTTCAAAATAGGGCTTTTGATTGAATTTTTATGAAACAATTGAGTTCAAAATAGATTTTGATAAAAAAATGAATGTTTTTAATGGATTTTGATTTAAAAATAGTGTTTCATTTATATTGTCTAATTTTAGATTAATTATTTTTTAACTTTAATCAGGCATTATGGCTGCTAAGAATGAAAATGCACAAATTCCACCAGTTGAAAATGAAAATCCACCAGCTGAGAATCAAAATGCAGAAATTCCAAATGCTCCACCACCTCCGCAGCCATCAATTGAACAGTTAATTCATGAAAAATTGGAGCAATTGAGGGGAATTTGTGATGTTTATAGGAGAATCCCTCGATTATCCAGTATGTCAACCACATTGACAGGAATAATTACAAATGTAGAAACCCTCTCCACCCAACATAATGCATTTCATTCGTGGTGAGAAACCATGAGGAAATATTATGCATGTGGAATGTCTTATGATGATGTAAAATATCTCCAAATAACAAAAGCCCAAATAGCCTCTTTATTTATTAACCCCAGCACTGGTTTTCCAGTTAATGTTAACAAGCCAAAACTTTCTATAAAATGGTGCACGCATAGGGGCATAGTAGATAACTTTTGGGGTCGTTGGTGTATGGTTTTTGATAAACCACCCAACAATAATCTTGATGTACCTTTTTAATTTATTAAAAAAAAATATGCCGAGTTTTTGTTAGGGCATCATGTCAATTACTTTGACATTAAACCCTTCGAGGGCATTGGTGGAGGTATGCCCCAGGATAGGCCAGGGGAAACTAGAGTAGTTAGGTGCCCACATGTTCCTCATCCTCCCCTTCCTCTGCCACCTCCAGTACAACAACCAAATATTATGGAGGATGCAGCCACAAAAACTATCTAGGCCATTCACTCTTTGAGTGGTCCTTTGGTTTCCCATGCTTCTTCAGTAGCTCAGCCATAGTTTGGTGATCTTGGTGATGGATCTAGTGCTTCTGCATCATCCTCCTTAGGTCCACATATTTGTGTATACATACCTGTCAGTGCCCAACAAATATGTTTTGAGTCCTGTTAATACGGCCCTGAGCATCCATTAGACGCCGATTATGACATCTAGGAGGTAGAGATTATAGTAGATCACACGTAGGGGAGTGGAGAAAACCCTACAGAGTCCTCTCCTACTAGAGAGGTGAACATTAGAGTAGTTACATAGGTAGCATTTAAGGTGTAAATTCATAACTTGCATTTTTTTAAAAATGAATATTAATAAGAGATAGTATCAAGTACTAATATTTATTTACATGTTCTATTTAACAGTTAATGTTTGAAGGAGGAGCTCACACAGGTGACATATAGCACCCTTAGGGCCATTTCATTTTGCCTCGACACACACATAGTATGTATTTCTCACTCACTCATTTACATTTTTTTACTGTATATTTTCTTGTCATTTGAATTGTCAATAATGAAATTATATATTAACTTATATGTTTATCTTACTCTTTGCTTGTAGCAAACACATACAGTGCGAGTGAGGTATGATGCTCTCTAGACTATGGAGGCATAGTGTTGGATAAGGGAAAAGGTAATTGAACTCAAATTTGATTGAATTAAAATTTATAAGATCTTTTATTGATTATGCATACATTGACATAGATTCGTAGTTTCATATGTACTTGTCATTTTTATGTACAGGTGGTTGTGAGCTATACATCACTGTTGATAAGTGCCACAACACCCGAAGGAGTAGGTATTTGAATGCCTGAAGGAGGAGGTGTTGAAACACCTCAAGGAGGAGCTATTGAGACACCTAAAGGAGATATAGAAAAAGATCAACCTAAAGAGGTATGTGTTTATTTTATTTTGTGCTTGGTAAATATGTTCTTATTACTGACAATTCTATGCAAACTTGGATCAATTTCATGTTTTTGTTCACATATATATATTGATGTTATAAAAGCTGGTTTGGTTAGTTCTTTGAGAGGGGTATATTCTAGGACTCCTAACCCTTCAAAGAGACATATATTTTAGGTAATCAAGATTTCAATTTTAGAGTTCAATTATAATTCAATGTGTATTGATTTTTATGTTAATTAATAAATTTTAAATTCTGTCGTATATCTAATCTCCAATTGTGGACGGCATTTTCTTGTCTTGACTACCTTAAGAACCCGATGGAGATGTTTCCAAAGAGGCCCCATTTTGATGATCCACCAGTAGTTTAGGATGAGATAGACATTTTGGCATGTAAATTTTGAATAGATACCAAGATGGCATATGCCACATATTGTAAAAAATTGTTTGAGTTGGCGTTGATGCCATTTTGTATATGGACATACACTTGATTATTGGATAATTTGATATATATAGAAGTTGACAATCGAAATTTAGTTTCCTCCTCATGTGCATGATTAAACTCTTTGAAGCAATGGTTAAATATCAATGTACAATAGCATAAAAAGAATGGTTAAATATTATGTAGTTTATATTCATATTGTTGATTACATTGCATTGCACATCTTTCAAACTCAAAGCACTATTTCACATTGCATAAGTAACAACTAGATACTCATATGATTAACCCTACAAATTTCATACATTTCAAATAATTCAATGATCCTTAACTAAATTATTCATACAAATTTCTTAGATTTGGAATAATTTAATGAAAATCAGCCAAAACATTTAAACAAGATATTTAGATCTAAAACATTCACATATGATAAATAGATCTACACATATAAGTTGGTTGGAATAGAGTATTTAATTCAAATAACTCACTTGGTGATTACAATTTTTTTGCTTCAATTGTTTGCTCATAACCAAGATTACAATGATCAATTTTTTTTTAGAAAAATATTTGGATGCTAAAATCCACTATGCTTGGCATATAGATGCAACCTTTCTGTGAAATTTCCCTCACAAATCCAAACAAGTTTCATCCTCCAAACTGGTGCAAGAGCACCTTAAGGTCTTTTGGAAGATCTTAGTGATTTTTGGCTTGTAGGTGGTTCTAGCCAACCACCAAGGGAATAAGGACTATGATATAAAGTCCCTAGGTTTTTTTTAAGAGTGTGTTAGGGTAGGTTTGGCTTAGAGTCTTGAACTTTATGAGTTCCTAGACAAATCTTGGCAATTTGAGAATTTTGGCAATGTTGCCTTGGCAATTTGGCCTAAAAGTTGAAAAATAGCATTAATGTTGTTCTAAGTCTGACCCAAGGGTCCTAGCACATGGGAGAAAGGTATATAAGGTCATCCAAACCCTAATACCTAGGTTGGAAGTTCATTTTCATGAATCGAGAATTGGAGAGCATTTTTGTGTGATTGGAATTCAACAACTTTTGAGTGCATTTTTGTGTTTGAGCCTTCATCCAGTCAAGAATGGATTGAAAGGACTAACCTAATGCTTTGAGTGTTTCATTTGTTTCATTTACTTACTGTACCTAGCATTAGATTAGTCATTTAGACCAACTGGTTAAGGTTTTGCAAGTTTTTGGGTTTTTGGACTCACTGCCGGTTTGGGCCAGTTTTGTGAATAATGAGTCCCACTTGAGTTCCTGTGGCTTTCTGATAGGGAGGGGTCAGAGGAATCAATCACAAATTCCTTCTCTAAGGTCTTGCTTGCAAGACCTCCTTGGTGTTTTGCTTCACCACCTTAACCTATAGGTCCCTTCTCATGTTTAGGTACCCCTGGTTCTCCTGGCCAACCCCACTACCATCACCATTCAACCAACCAAGTCAATCTTGGTGCCATAGCTCTAACTCTTCCTTAGCCTTTAATCTTCCCTAAAGAATAACAATACCTCCAAAGATTGAACTTTTATTTGCAGGGGTGTGGAGGTGTTTCAATTCATTGCAATCCATCCAATTTTGGTTCTTGAGTATCCTCCTAGCTCCATTTATTGGTTGCTTTCAACAAACCCTTGTTTAGGTCTTAAAAAGGCTACTAGCCTAAAAGCCCCAATTAGGTCTCCTTCTCCAAGAAAACTGGTTGAATCTCTCAATTTCTCCAAAGAACCCCCAATCTTTCTTTGAGGTTTTTGCTTCAAATGGACACCTCTCAAGAATTTTTGAGGTCTTTGGTCTTAACTACCCATACAACACCTCCACTTAAAAATGGGAAAAAACTAGGGTTTTTAAGCCTTTTCTGGCTGCTTTCAATCTGCTAAGTGTTTCTCACACCAGATGGACTGATGGAGTTTCCTCTTGAAAACCAAGTCTTGGCAAGACTCACATCTACCTTCACAAAAAGGAAATTCAACAAAATTCAATCACCCCTGCAAGTTATGTGCTCTACACTCCTTGTCTTCCCTAGCTGGACTCTTCCTGGCTCGCCTAGGGCAATACTTTGCCAATAGCTCCTGTGCTCACACAAACCCTAAAACCTACCATATGTACACACATGGAGTTTAGTCACTGTTCCCAAGGGGCCATACAATTTGTACGGTGGGAAAGTGAACTAACACCCCATTTCTACAAAACTATCTGGTTTAGACCAGCAACAGGGTTAAAGCAAACTATTTACAAACAATGATTGAAATCGAATCAAAAAGACTAAAAGATGGTACACTAAGCTTGAGAAAATACTAAACTACATCCTCCACATAACACAGTAACAATTTCAATCCATTAAAGCTCTACTTTGAAGCAAAAATCAGTAATAACACAGAAAAACACTGTTTTTCTTTCAATTCACAAAAATTTCCCACAATACCGATACTTCCAACCCTGCTCTCAAGTCGAGGCACACCTTATATAGGGTTCCTCAATCATTTATGCTCCCTTGGTCGAACATGTAAGTTATCATGTGGCAAAGTTGCAAAGTGTACCATTTTGCATCTTTTGCCAATTTTCTTGAAAACTAAGTAAAATG
>VDFB02172393.1:0-22493 GCA_007258455.2 Sequoia sempervirens
GAGAGAGCTCGCGGGTGAGGAAAAATCAAGGGATAAACTCATTCAAGCTTGATTTATGAGGTAATCTGATCACTTAAGAAAGAAAACTCAATTCTCTTCTATCATTTTTCTTCCTCATTATTGAATGGTATTCTTCCATTTTTATATGTAGATTTCATCATTCAAACATTAAGTTGCATTCTTGATAAATACCATGGCCTTGAGCCAAATGACATGGTGTTGAACACTGCTAGGTCACTCAGCATATGGTTGTATTGTATGAGCTTTATGTAGAAGCCTTGTAGCTAGCTCTTTGAGCTAAGTTAAGCCTTAGATTATTAAGTTAAGACTGTTCTTAAGGTTGCACTCTCGTGCAAGCCATTCGATGACAATCAAAATATCTATTATGTTTCACTATATTTTATGATGAACAAACATATTGTGGATAGATCAATTATCCCTTGAAAGAGGGTTTTCAACCTTGTTTTTTAATTCTAAAAAGGTTTTATATCCACTATATCAGTTGGTTGAGGCTCGAAGAGCTTCAAAGGCTTGGCCATTACTGCTATTTGCATTTAAATGTTCAACCTATGATGGCTATCAAAATTTATTCCAATGACTATGTGTTAGTTGATATTATTCTTTTGTGAAGGATCGACTACAATCTGAGGGAGAATAAGAGACCCCTTTGTATATTGTATTTCCTTTTTATTTTATCTAAATCTTGTTATCGAATGGGACAATAATAGAGAGGGGATTTGTTGAATGTTTCTTAAGCCTTGCAAATGTATGTAAGTTGTCATTTAGTGAGAAACCGATCTCGTTCGATAAGAACAAAGGCATGAATTCATGTTTGGGATACAAACAAATTCTTCATGTAGAATATTTTTGCATGCATGGTATAAAACAATAAGCCTGCATGGGAAAATTTCAAATATATCATTGATGTTTAGAAAGGAGAAACCTGACCATTAGGATTGGTTGACCTAGAGCAACCATAGTCTATTGTTATGGCCTAAAAGGCATGAGTATTGACTGAAATTGAAGTTTCTATGCTTCCTTTGTCTAAAATAAACATTTACTCAAATATTTATTTGACAAAACATGTTGAACATAGTTCTTTATAATATTAAGATGCTCATCAAATTTTTCAATGATGCAAGTGTTCAGAATTTGAACAGTAGACATTTTTCCTTATGTATGAAACATGGCAATTTGATTTAATTATTTTTAGTACAATGTGGAAGAACCCATTCTTTTTAAAATAGTGAACAAATACTTGTAAAGTGATCATTTAGCATGTAAACAACTTGAGATTAGAAAACAGAGGAAACAACATTATTTGTGTTTAAATGTAACTATTTAGCTTGAAACAATAATGTGTTGATGTAAATAGTGGTTAATCTTTTGTAAACAACTCTCTTTTGTTAAAAGGTTATCATTATAGCTAGAGACAACCTTGCTCAATAAATTTTTTAGTTGAAAACAACTAGTTTTATGACTGCTTGGTAGGAAAAAATACTTGTTCTGCTTAAAAATATGAATGTATATATGTGAAAAACTTGTTCTATAACTATTTAGTAGGAAACAATACTTGTTTTATTCAAACAATGAATGTACATATGTAAAAAGCTAGATTTACAACTATTTCGTAGGAAACAGTACTTGTTTTGCTTAAACAATGAATGTTCTTATGAAAATAACAATGTTAGAGTATCACAGTTGTGAAAATGCAATAATAGTATGTGTGAAACTATTAGCATAGACTTGTTCAGACTATTTTCTTTTGACAAGAAATGTCAAGGGAATACTATTTTAAGTTTGCAAATCTAAATTTTATAATTATTTTAGAATGTATGCACAAATTTTAAACATAAGTAGGCACATATATGTTTATGCACATAGAATTCATCTATATACATACACATACTTGTGACATATCTTCTTTTGTTTTTAGTAAAAAAAATTTAAAGGAAAATGCTTAAGATGATAAGTAGAAAATAGTCATAAGAATGATATGACTGATTGTTGAATTACTCTATGAATCATAAATCTAATTTTTGTTTATAATATATATCATAATATTTTTTCTTCTTTTGAAGACATTTGTGAAAGAATATTTTAAATACTTGAATAGAGCGGTGATACCTTACTTGACTAGAGAACGTATGGGTAAATGTTGCTAGAGGGTAGATAGCTGCTATGAGATGTATAGTTGAAAGTTACCTTCCAGGATGGGTGCCGAAATGGAGTTCAGAGAGTATAGATTTTTTTTACTAGAACCTATTGTTTGTGTTGTTGCAACACATTTATTATGCTTGGCCAAACAATATAGTTCATTATGTATCTATGAACTCTATGATTTCACTCTCTTCCATTCCTAGCATAAATCATGAATTTTATTTTCTAACTTGTAGATAGAATTACATGTTGATGTATGGGAACATATTAGATTCCACCTTGCATATTGTTCTCTTACTAAACTTTTCATCTAGGGTCAAGCATTCTTCAAGTCAGAAGAATTCTGATGAAGCATAAGCTTCATGGTTGAGTGGTAAAGTACTTCAACCATGTTCTCATCCACCAGTGGAGGTGAGCATCAAAGAAGAACCTTATTTGTTCACAAGACTATTGTATTCTAAGATGTCTCTTGATGTAATACATTCATGTATTTGATGTAAAGTGTGTACATTGTATTGACTTTGTGGCTTTGAGATCCAAGTCAAACCTGATATTGTAATTGACTTTTGAAGTGATTATAAGAATATTTGACTCATTTTAAATGGACATGTGTAGCTATGATTGACTTTAACCACTAGTTATGTCTTTTTAATTTGGAGTATATTCATGTGTCATTTACAATAATATTAATTAAGTAATAATTTTGAATGGGTTATTAAATTTGGTATCAGAGCTTAGGGTTCAACTCTAGGCCTTTTGAGTCTACCATAGTTGATAGGGGTAGCTGACCCTTGACCCAAAATTTGGATGTCTTGAGTATTGACTGAACCTGAATTGAATGCAGGAATGGGAAGGTCAAGGGAAAGATGAAGGAAAGTGAAAACTATTAGAACTTCACATAGGAATGACATAAAGGAAGGAAACACTAAGACGAAGGTTAAATCAAAAATTCCAAATGATGAAACTCTAGTTCAAGCCCTTACATGACTCAACCTAGAGAGAGGCTTGAAGATTTAGGAAAGGTGAACACCTAAGATCAGAAAGCCTTCCACAATCTAGGACTGGCCTCTAGGGTGTGGACCCAATGCACCCTTGTTGACTAAAGATGAAAAGGAAAGCCTACACGCTCAACCATCCTCTTCTATTAAGTTTGAAGTAAACTCAGATGATGACCTAGAGGAATTTACTCTTTCTGATACCGAGAAATCAGAATGATGTAATAAGAAGCTTATTATAAGTAAGGGTCTATTGACTCACCTTAAATATAAATAAAATTAGATGATATTTTTTTGGTATTTTCAAAGAGAGGCTCTAAAATGTGTGTATTATGCATGAATGTGTATGTTTTCTATATGGAGGGATGTATGCATATGAAAATTATGTGATGTAGTATAAGAATGTTTATTCATAGAACCTTGTGTTGAGATGTGATAAATGTGACTCTATTGTAGGATAAGTGTGAGATGCCATGGTGAAATCTCAACCCTTCATTCAAAATTATATTTTCTATAAAATACCTTTATCCCTGTCATTTTTATATCTACACTCTATCTACATCAACATCTTTTATGCCAATTTCATGTTGTTGGAATCATGAGAAGCCACATTCAAATCTTCAACAAGTCAACATACTACATTCAATATTTTGAGGTTTGCATTGCATTTGGTTTGATTTAAATTATGTTTTATGTATATTTCTATTTCTATCAATTTTGCTTACATACACTAACAGTTATTTTTTAGGTAGTATAGATGATAGGAAAAGTACATTAGGACATATATTTCATGTTGGATCTAGAGCTATCTCATGAGCATCAAAGAAGCAACCTATAGTGATATTTTCTTCAATAAAAGTAGAAATTGTAGCAGCTATGGGAACAAAAAATGTATCCCTCTACAGTTTTGTGCATGTTTGGGTCCTCCCTATTTAAATAAGCTTAATGTGGCCTTGATTTAGTGTTGTAATGTGTTTAACACATTCAGATTAGGTCTTGGGACCTTGTAAAGTAAATGGACTTAATGGTGCCTTTTTGGAGTGTTGTAAAGTGTTGTGCCACACTTTCAAACTAATCTAGGTTTTTCATCATTAATTGGGCTTCTTTATGCTTTAATTGGCCTTATTTTTCATCCACAAGCCTTAATTAATACATCTTTCTGAGGATAATCCTAACCTAAAACAACATCTAATCATAATTCAAGTATTTTTATACTGTGTGGCCAAGATTTAGTGATCTGGGACTCATATGCCACCTTGGGCATATGATTCCCACCTAAGTTTTGGGCCCCCAATCTTGATTTCACATGAATCTAAAAATTTCTTGAAAAATGTGTCCCATAGCTTGGCATAATGGGACTCATACACCAATTTTGGTATATGAGTCGCATGTGGCTTAAAATTAGTTTAAATTGAAATTCTTGTTAGTATTTTATTCTCCTAGATTTGATGTCAGCTCGTGGTGCTATAATTTCAGGAAAATTATCATAAACAAGTATAAATACAAGGTTATTTCACTCATTTTCACCTAATACTTTCATGAGAGCATTCCTAATAGAAAATTGGAGTTTACAAGAGAATTGAAGAGTTGATTATGAATTTTTTTAGAGAATTATACAAGTATCAAGCATCATGTCAAAGTCATCATGCATCATGTTTGTTTTTGAGCTAACATTTGTGATGTAGGGTTTTATGATTCAAGAAAGTGTTCAAATCAAGATATATCACATTCAAGAAAAGAGTCAAGATCTACATCCATTGGAGAAATTTCATACATGCTTGCATCACTTTATTCCTAGGGTTTGGTGAGTTGTAGCATATCATTTTGTTCATTCATTATTCCTCCTTTCCATTTGATTTCATTACAAGGTTTGATTACCAAAACGAGGTTTGACCAAGACAAACCCCTTTCTACTAACAAAACAAAAAAAATTCCTCTCTTTAGTGTGTGACCTTTAGATCTAGGTTGAATACATGTTGAGGATCAATATTGGAGAAAAGTTGTCAAGTGTTCAAAGTGTGGACAAAGATTTTGGTACCTAATACTCTCTTGCACTTCTTGGGTTTTTCACCTAAAAGGAGAGAGATGGGCCAAAATGACAAATGTCTACACTTGGTATTAATGTGAGGATGGATGTAATGGGATAAAATAAATGTAAAAAATTGAAGGAATATGTTGATTATTAATGCAAAACTTAAGATATGCAAAGTGATGGAAAACACATTGTGTAATGCAAAAACACCTAGAAATGAATAGTAATCTGAAACATAAATGGATGAAACTGAATGTGTGCATGTGAGATCCTATTGGAGACTGGAGATGACTTCTAAAATGTTGTTGATCCTAATTTTTAGGCCTAGTGAGACTCATTTTCCATTCTGGGTGAATTAGTCCCAAATTTGGGAAATAGTTCTGGAGCCCATTTTGAACAAATGGGTATCCAAAACTAAAGAAAACTTGTTTCAAGCCTAGAAGTGGGACTCATTTTCCACCCATGGTGAATTAGTCCACTTTTTAATTTTTGAAAATCCAAAGGTGGAAAGTACAATCTCTGGTCTGCACTTTGGCTCCTGACAGGTGCCCACCTTTGAAAGTCTAATTTCTGGGTCTGAAAGTGACTTTTTGTTGATATTTTGACTTGGAAAATGAAGAGAAGACTTACAAATATTTGAAACTTGATTCTTAATTAATCTCAAGCTTCAAAGATGCCTAATTCTGGAAACACACAAGAAGACAAAGATAAATGTTGAATGTTAGGGCATGGGGGTTTGCTTTGGTCAAACCCCTTTTAGGTAATTAAACCAAATGAATAAATAATATGAAGAATGAACATGAAATGGATGGATTAGTACCTTTCCATGATGATTCATCTTGAATTTATGTAGCAAAACATGAAGAATCTTCCCTTGAATGTCTCTAGAGGCTATCTTGATGACTTGCAATGATGAAACCTTAACTTGCTTGGCTTGATAGAGAAGATAGATGATGGATGAATGATAAAATATGTATGAATGAGTTAAGAGATTATGAATTATGGTTTCAATACTTTATTTTATAGGCAATTCTCCTAATTTATGCATAAATTAGACCCTTGAGGCTGACATGAAAGAATAATAAACTTAAATCCCAAAATTTCCTACTTAAAAGTCAAAAATGGCCCAAATGGGACTCATTCACCACCTTGAGTGAATTAGTCCCACCTGGAAAGGACTCATTCATCATAGATGGAGAATTAGTCCTAGAGGGCCCATTTTCTAGTGAGGATGCTAGGAAGTAAGGAAATAAGGTAGGTATATATGATGACTTTGTCAGTTATTTGATCAATTTATGCCTCAAGATGCATAATATGGAATAATAGGGGCCTATTAATGATGATGTAAAGGTCAATTAGGGCTTGGGACACAAAATTCAATGTGAAAATGTGACTAAATACACTTTACAACACTAAAATGAGGTCCACATAGCCTTGGAAGGCACATCTTCCAATGTGAATGTGTAGGACACATTACAACACTAGACTAACATTAAGTTCAATTCATAAGCCTTCTAGATTGATGTGAGGATGTAATTAAATATTTTATAATGTTGAATTATGGGGGAATGGGCTTATTAAGTCTAGAAAAGTGTGAAATTCTTTTACAAAACTTTAAAACACCTTCACAAGACATTGTTAAATGCATTGAAAAGAGTCCAAAACCTAGCATGGGTGCGAAAAACACATCACAACACCAAACCAACACCTTATTAAGTCAAAATTATCATCAATTATTCCCCAAATCAAGCAAGTTTCCTTTTTTATGGTACACAAAGTTGTCCAAGTTGTCACCTTATTTAGGAGATCATTGGAAGACATCTATAGAGTAGAATTTGGAAATTCAGATCTGAAAATTAGGTTGAGAAGATTGAGTAGAGGTTAAAGAGGAGATTTGGATCCTGATCCTTCAAAAAATAAAGAAAGACTGATACACCACTTCTAGCGTATGAGTCCCAGTATAGTGAAATTTCTAGATTTAAGTGTTTTAGACTTATCTCTGTTAGATTCCTATTCCTTCCCAAAAACCCTAATATGGGACTAAATCATGCAAACTGGTGTATGAGTCCCAATATGCATTAAATCTAGTGTTTTTAACATTTCAAGTCTTCATTCAAGCTCTTATAGGCTTTTAGGTGCATACCTTTGATCTCCTAGTTTTACATTCTATTTTGCATTCATTTCTAGGTCATTTAGTAAAGTCTTGCATATCATTAGGTTAATCATTAAATATTACATGCTACTAGTCTTTCCAAGTCCTAGCTTGGTGGTGAACCCCTCCTTAGTTATTAGTCATACCCTAGGACACCCTATTGTAGATCTCTTTTCTTCATTACATCCTTTGATTGAGATCTCTAGGGTTTTCTTGAGTGAAACTAAGTGGAATAGGTCCTAACCCTAGTGTTTCATCTCTCATAAAGATATAATGCCCTATTCCTATTTTTTTAGTCGCAACTACTGTAACTTTTCAAGCAATATATATGCATTGAGTTTTATCAAATTTTTGCATGATCAAGATGAACTAGCACCAGTCCTTTTTTATAATAATTCATCCATTGCATTATCAAAGAATCATATCTTTCACCAGAGGATCAAGAACATTGATATGAGGTACCACTTCATCAAGGAATTGGTCAATAATGGAGAAATTTGTCTTGAATTTTGTAGAGCCAAAAATCAATTAGCATATATTGTTACTAAGACATTACCAAAGGATAACTTTGAATATTTAAGACAAAATTTAGGGATTGTTGATGGTTAAAATTAAGGGGGAGTGTTGGAAAGAAATTTCTATGTTCTCCCACAATTTCTATAGTTTCTATTGGAATATGCCAAACCAAACTAATATATTGTTTCAATTATTTTCATCTTGGTTTGTATGCCTAAATACAAGTTTTCCTATGACTGTCATTGTAAGATATTTCAATGTATCTATTAACATGGATGTTGTAACCTTTTTGTGCATTCATCAAATTAATAAATATGATTTTTTTTTAGCTAAAGCATTTCTAGTTTTTGTTTGGTTTTCTTTGCTATAGTTATCATCCATGACACCAAATAACTTCATTCATATTTATTTTTTGGGGTTTATTTTTTATGACACCCCTACCTGTTTTCCTAGAGAATGTTGTATCCCTGATGACCAATCCTTAATCCCTTGAAAATTCTTGCACTTTATTTTATCCACTCCAATTGAATTCTATGCATGACTAAGTGCACAACTAATGACTCAATAAGACTCTAAAACTACCTAATAAATTTTTTCCCACATACAAACTATTGTTACCCTAAAGACATGAATTCACATAATTTTCTAACAATGGAAAAAAGGTACCAATGTAGTGATTAATATGGTGGTTGAAATTTTTATTCCCTATGGTCATCACACTATCTCTTAACTATCATTCAATATAATTTTGTGGGATATTCTCTAGTATAAATGTCAAAATACCATTGGCTATTGTCATAAGAGGTTAGAATTTTATGTATTCTAACAAATATTGTAATGTATTGAGTATAGTTGTTATTTCTATATGAGCTCTTCAAAAAATTACTCTAGGAACATTTTTTGGTAGTTCATCTTGTGATCTTTCTTTGACATTTTTCATCCATCAATGGAAAAATATCTTTGTAATATTTTATATATATGAATATTATAATTTAGAAAAAAAATAGGGAAATAGAGAAATTGCAAAGCTGATTGTACTCATGGAAATTGAGATGCTCATTCTTAGGCCTATTTACCTCTTATCAAAAGAGATCCTTCACAATGATTATGGTTGCATACTAGTAACCATTGCTCTACTTCTCCTCCAAATTTTGTTGATAGGACTACTCACTAGCCAAACTCTGGCAAGTTCCCTAAGTTGGCTCTTTCTATTTTTATTATTTGAGTTGCTATTCAAGATAAGCAAGATGATAATATTAAAGATGGTAATGATAATTAAGAACCTCTTGTGGACACTTTTGACCCCAATAATGTATGGGGCAAATCAGATAATGAAATTCATTTCCACCTCCCTCTACTCTTGCTCTCTTTTCTTAGTGTCTTCTTTTAATTGTGTTTCTATTTTCAATTATAAGTTGTAATCCACCGAAAAAATATGAATATTTATAACATTACATTTAAATTAGTAATATAAATGCTATTTATTAAAAAATAAAAATTATTGAACATAAAATATTTAATATATTTCAAAAACTTTTTTACTTATATAAAAACACTAACACTAATTATTGAATAAAATAAAAATAAAAATAAAAAAATTATAGAATATACATGAAATTCTAATTTTAATGTTTGGTCCGAATAAAACGAGTCCCTTAAAAATAAAAGCACCTTTGAAGACCGCGAAAGCCCTTTTGCCTCGTCTTGAATTGCGGCAACTTCAACGCGTCCTAGTTTAACATTGAATATCACTACTCTTAGCGAATTTCAATATTGACCTATTAATACGCTTGTACATTCATCATCTTCCTGTATGGATACGGCCTCCTCTATTTATCCATCGCAATCCTCGATCTTCGCTCTGAATCACCGTCTCGCTGCATCAACACTTTTACTTTGAATATCACCTTTCCTCAGCGAATTTCAATTTTGACCTTTCATACGCTTCCGCTCGTCGTATGTCTCTCTATATATATGATTTACTTTCTTTATCCATAGCCATTCTCGATCTTTGCTCTGCATCACTTCAGATATTCACCCAGCTTTTTTCCCTTTATTAGTAAACCGAATACATTTCTTTACATTAGACAAGTTTTGGCAGTTAGTATGGTGAGATCAATGCTTCTGAAAATTATGGTAGTGTTGCTTGCGCTCAACGTTGTGTTTTCTCTAGCTGTCTCTGCTCGATCTATCCCGGAGGAAAAAATGAATACAAATGAAGGCATGGCCAACAATAAATGAATTGATAATCTGCTTGAAATTGCTGAGATGTTAGCATCGTGTCCTAACTGTTCAGGCAACATTCCAGATCCTAATTGCTGCAAAAGATAAAACCAGACTGCATGGAGCTATTTAATACCAAATTATGATTTTTCGCCATGACGGAGAAATATAATCGATTTCCTTCCAGTAGTCACCGAGACATTTCAAAAGCAAGAACAATTTCATCCATGCTGGTTTGCGAAATATTTAATTATTTTCTCTATCATCAAGAATATGCATATTCAGTTTAATCAAATCTTAAATCTTAAATCTGGTACAATATAAATTTCAGCAGACATTTGCTTGGAAAGTGTTGATATATAATATGTGAAGGGTTATGAATTAAGATCTCATCCAAGCTTTAATAAAATCTATATTATTCATTTAAAGTAGAAGAAAATTCTTTACGTATAATGTTAAATTCAAAAATAAGGAAAACTAGAAGAACTATAATGATGAAATAGAACATTCCAAATTTCATTTCTTTCAAAAGTTGTAACTACTCACTTTGCACACATAGTTAATATGTGACATGACCACCGTAATCATGAGGCAGACTATGCAAATTTTACGCAATCATGTAAAAACCTTTTCCTTAAGAACAGTGTTGATATTATATCTTATATTGTGCTATTCTTCGCTCCCTTAAGAGTGTTTTGGTGATCTTCCAATAATTTGTTTCGAGTGGATTGGATGGGCCCCATTGGATCCTTTTAACAAGGATTGTTCTTCTTTGAGAAAAAAATTAGTGTTTATATGGTAAATAAATTTAAGTTTAGTCTTCAAATATTTAAATGGCAACAAGGTTGTAATATGTTTAAGCTTTCCATCGTGGTCCCCTCCACATTTCATATTTTTATAGTGATGTAGTATTATTTGTGGATAATAGTTTAAATGTGACCTTTCTCTTTTATTCATGATTAGTTATCAACTATTAGAAATATAACAACCAACTTAAGTACACCTATATTTACTTTTAAATTTTTCATTATGTTCCATATTGAAATTGATGTGGTGCTATTTATCTTTTCATATAGAATTAACATTTTCATTTTTATTAGGATTTGAGTCTATTTTTCAATTATCATGACTCATTAGTGGTAAATTATCAAAATTTTATTAATCATATTTCCCATTCTTCTTTGTATATCTCAATTTTCTTAGTTTTTCATATATCTTTTGAGAGCTAATATCTAAGAAAGTTGTTGAGGATTATGCTTGTATGGATTCAAGGTGGATATGTAATTCAATTTAAAGTTCAGGAACTTAACTTTGAGACTATGAACTTGTTTCATATAATTATCTGTGTATGTAATTTATTGTTATTTTGTAATGAAATTCTTTAGGTATTACATTGTAGTGAACTAGCAAGCAATGTTCTTAGTGAGAAATCTTTATGACACTATAGTTCCTAGGATATGGTTTGATTAAAATCTACACATCTTATATTCCTCTATTCATATGATTTAGAAACATGACATAATATTTTATGCTTTATGGCTTTCAACTTTCATCGGCATCTATTGTATAAGAGGTGATAATTATTGGGTGTACAGTACTTGTAGTTGTTGGATCTTTAAATTTTCACTTTAAATCAAAGAATAATTTCTAATGTCTATTTTGGGATCCAATTTTTATTTATTTATATCTATTAGTATATTAGATTCATGTCAATTCGATTAATTTTTTAGTTGAAAAAATATATTATTCAAAAATTGAATGTAATTTTATCACATTTCATAAGAATCAACATTATAAAAATAATTTTATATGTATAAACTTTAATAGATAATATTATTTTAGTAGCATGGACTTTTTCGTAGGTTTGATTTTAAAAGTATATGCTCACAAAATTATATACAAATATAGCATGGAACTTGTAACTTCATCTACTTTAAATCTTATTTTTGTTATGCTGTGTTGGATGTTCATAATTTATTCCAAATGCCCTTTTTGATAGAGGGTAAGATTATACTAATAAAAGTTAATTGATTTATCACCTTCAACTATTATATTAAGATCCCATAGATTATAAATTAGATTAAATATTTTAAAAATGAAAAAAGAAAAATTCAAATGTCCAATTCAATCACTATCATTTTAGTCATCTATAAGAAAAAAACTATTGTGAGATTATACCCTTGAAAATAATTCATGCAAAGCAAGAAATGGATTGCTTTTCTTATTTCCTTTTTAAAATTGGGATGGCGGTCAACTGACGCCTAGATAAAGATGTATATTTTAAATTTGTAGATGACCTTTTTTTTTTTTAATCCTTTCTTGCAATTTCCACTATAACAATAAATTCTATGTTTTTTAATTATGCATTCTCTACATTAAGCCCTTCACCATTAATTTTTGTTTTACTGTCAAAGAGAGAATCTAAAGTGGGAGAGCTACACATCAGGGAGCACACTAAATGGCAGTTATTCACTTTTAGAAATGGTCTGAGATAATTGCTTATTTTTATTTAAATGATTTTAAAGTTTTGAGCTGTCATTTAAACATTTAATCTAATTAACTAGAATTGAATTCATATTATTACAACATAATCTAGATCATAGGTTTCGCCAAGTTTCCTCTGTGAAATTTGAAATTCAGCAAACTTCACCCTATTATTTGTATGGATAAGGGCTGGTCATCTTTTATAAAATATATTTTGAAATAATGTTTTTTTCTACAATTCAATTGGGCGAGACCTGAATGGATTCGTTTGTTGTTTCGAAGAAGGGGAGATGCAAATGAGGACATAGCAGCTCCAATCATCGATCGTCTCCCACCCATGGCTAAGTTGCTCACTCATTCCAATACTATTTTCTATGGATCAAAGATCAACGCCGTCTCTCGCGCTTGTTTGTCATCACCTCCTGCCACTATTCATTTTCTAGGGTTTCCCATTCGGTATACACTCAAGAATCTAATGAAATGCTCCTTGGAGCGAGCTATATATACAGTCCCTCCTCCAACATTTCTATTAATCAACCGTCTTTCGACTCACCACCATCCCCTCTAATATTTTCTATGTGTTTTTTCTTCGGCTCGCCATCTCCTTTCATTGGCAATGTCAAAGTCAAGCTGGAAGAGATTAGCTATGGTTGGATGAGTAGGTGTCGTCATAGCTTCCTTATTGGAAGGAGTAGCCCATGGAGAGGTCTTTCGCGAGGGTGTGATCAGCATAGAAGATGAGGTCTATATTGTATTTGTAAGTATGTTTCTGAAATCAACTATGTAACTTTTATATCACATAGAGTTCATTCTGAAGCATACTTGCAAATAGTATTGTTTTATTTGTATGAATTTATTATTTACAATTTTTTAAATAATATAAATTTATTCACATTTAAAAAAAAAATCTCTGCTAAATTTCATTCTAATTTTATTATTCTCAAACATGAACACAAACTCAACTTAAACCTTATTACATAAATTTTAATCTTCAAAACTTGAGCTGGGAAACATAGCAGTGAATACTGGAAGTGAATAGTTTATATTGCTCTTTAGCGGTGCAGATTATACAAGATAAAAAGTTAAATTAAAAGCATCTCTCAGATTTTTTAGAAGAATAAAATGATTTTTTTTTCGACTGGCATATCAGTGTTACAGTACATATGAGCCTGAACGTTGGGTTTCCCATACGCTGCCCTGTTTTATTGTTTGCAGCAGTTAGAATTTGGAATATAGCTTGCGCAGTTGGTACATGATGGTAACCTCTCCACAACTTGGAACAGATAACTAGTTGCTTTGTTGTAGCTAATATCTGCATTTGTATTTACATTAGTCTTAAGGTTGTATCGGGCAGAAACTTGCAGGGAAAATATAACAGCTAGAAGAAGAAGCATTGTCATCGTTCTCATAAACATTGATCTGGCCATGTTTGCTGCTGTAGAGCTTCCGTAGAAAAGGAAGTTACGTTGAATAAATCGGCACAAGCAAAAGCTGGGTGGATGAGAGAAGGTGAAATGCAATGTATTTTGGAGAGATCGAATGAAGATGGAATATATTTCATATAGAAAGTAGAGAATATATAATGCAATTTATTGATAGTTAAAAGTTACGGATGGACAACGATTCGAATAGTTGACTATTGTAATTCGTAAAAGGACCCATTCAAAATTTTGAACTCACACAATGGCGTGTTAGACACTCAACAAGCAAGTCAAAAGGATTAGTAATATATGTCTCAAATCTTGTTGAAATGGTCATACACTTTAAAAGGTAAGAAGTTACGTAATCGATAAATATGTTGAAGTCAAAGGATTTCGTTGTTATATTATTACGGTGTATGCATTTTATTTAAACATCATTTAATTTAGTGATCAAATAGTCCATAGTAATTGTATATCTCGTTCAAATGAAAAGTGGTAAATATTTGTTCTATTTTTATTGGTCAAAATATAACTTTGACTGTTAAATTGGATTATGTTTAAGAATAGCCAAGGCAAATGTGAGGCCTTATTTTTGGTTTACCTTTGATTTGTTATTTTCTACTAATCTATGCTATTTGCTCTTTTAAGAGGATGTTATGTGTTGAAAATGACAAGTTTTATTTAGCTCATTCACATAGGATCTATGTGGAAATAGACCTATCTCAATATTTAAATGAAAGTAGATGCTCTGCACATATGTAACATGCACCATGTTGCCATCTTCTATATATGAGTAAATTTTAAATACATGTTTTAGCTATCGATCCTCTAAATATAAAATCAAAGATTGTTTTCTCATCACTTAGAAACCTAAAATAGCCTTCAAGCTAGTGTATGAACAATTTAGGTATTTAGAAATATTTTGATTAATGTTGCCAACCAAAAGGTTGCTATAATGGGCTCAATAAAAGCCCTAAGTTTAACAATGTTGACAATTATAATGACTTGTCTTCTAAAGTCTCAACTATAGTAGCTCATTTTCATCATATCACTACTAAAAATCACAAGTAAATATTGTTTATGCTATCAAATCTCTCTTACTCTCCCAATGAACCTTCTAAAGAAGATAGTAGTCCTTATTATTTTAGAACACCAATCCTTGTGAGTTCTTTATTCCATTCAAATTTGACGATTACAATCACTTCTACACTAAAGGAGATTAGGCACTCATATAGACCTCTTGATGAGGTTGAAGAAGGTAATTTATTCATAAAAATAACACATGTACTTTGAGAGTTCTCTCCTAAAACTTATAATTGGTTTATGTGTAATAGTTTCTTTGTATTGTAGTGGTTGGGTTCCTAGGAAATGTCACTAAACTTATTCTTCATGAAATACAAACCTCTCAAATTTATAATTGGTTTATGTGAAATAGTTTCATCGCCTTGCAGTGGTTTGGTTCCTAGGAAATTTAACTATACTTTATCTTCATTAAATACATCTCTTGGAATGTTAGGGATAAAATATACCCACATGCTACAAATTCACTATGTAGGATATTTCATAGATATTTAGTCTTCTAGGTAGTCTTTTTCTTTAGGAGATCAAACTTATCAATTTTCCTCTATCAAATATGTCTCATATCATGTGGATGGGTATTATTTATTTTAACATCAATCCTAACCAAAAATAGATATGTGTGTAAAATTTACACATGGCCAGGAATCATATACTAGGGTGTTATTGGAACTTTTTAAAATCAATTTATTAAATCTCCCAACATTGTTCATATCTATCAATTGTGTGATTCAATTAAAATGCCTTTCCTTTCACCATGGCTTGCAAATGAGTTGTTTAAATCCTACTAGTTCTTTAGTTATTATTTCAATCTACTAAGTTGGTCTTTGACAAGGAAGGCCACATACCAATGAGATGGATAACTAGTGAAAGGTAATCAAGTTTCTTTATTAGCAATAAATTGACATTTATGAACCAAATAATGGCTACCAAAATATATATTTTGTTTGGTACATATGGTGTGATTAAATAGTGGTTCAAATTTCCATTGAGAAACTTCTTAAAACTAAATTTGATAAATCAATTTTCATTCTAAATACATTACTCACTTGGGTGATCCCACAAAGCTGGTTTAAAATTTCTAGGAGATTCTGATTTTTGCTGAAATCACATATTTTTAGAAAATATAATGATTTAAGCCTTAAAATATTCCATTTAAAGCATTCCAATTGAAGAGGGTCTGATCAAACTACCTTAGATCAAACCCCCTTGGATAGATGCCCGATAGTTTTAAACCATACCTATAACAAAGTCTTCTTTACACCTATCAAAATGTTGACAAAAGACCACTTTTGATTTACCTTTTGGGGGATCAATTGAACTCATTTAAGATTTATTTTTTGTAAGTGTGTAGTCCTTATTATAAGCTTCACAAAAAGTATAATTTTAAATAAATTTAGTTTTATTATTATATTTATTCTTTATTTCTCATGAATATAGGTTTTTCAGATGTGGAAAAATAAAAGATTATCAAAAAGAAATTTGAAAAATATTAGTGCACTAGATATGAAGTCCTTGATCCAACAAAAATTAAAAAAATGTAAGATTGTAATTGGTTTGACTTCAAAACTTGATTAAGGAAAAAATATTCAATAAAACACTATGAAATTGTGAATGCTTTGCCTAAACCTACTCAAACATTAATAAACAAGTGATCATTAGTCAATAAACAAGTGTAAACCAAACATTCCCTATGAAATTATTTGAACATATGAATATGGAAACAAAGCAAAATATCTTAAACTATGCAAATAAATCACAAATGAAACTCTATTCTAATGCTCAAACTAGCATCCCATAGGGGGATTGGTGCTTCTTTGATGTGGAAAGAAGCCCTTTCCCCCTTCATAAGCTTTTGGATGGATGTGTGATTCTTGATGTAAAATGCCAATAACCTAGCTATGGATTATGAATTCTATGCTAACTTGGATGAAAGTGTGGATGAAATTCTAGATAATAAACTTGCATAAACTTGTCTCAACTTGATCCCCCAAATCAATAGAGAAGGCCTCTATTTATAAGGAAGAAGGATGGAGGATTGAAGAATAGGAAGGAATGTGGGATTAAACTTGAACCAATGGCATTGTGCCACTTGTCAACATGCTAATGAAGGAGAGTGGAGCACATTTTGAACAATGTGCATGTTAAATGCATGTAGGTGGAATTTGAAATTCAAAAGATGGCTTGTGTAAGAAGAGTTGTAAGAGGAGTTAATGCCAAGTTGGCTCAAGGAGAGGACATGTAAGAGCCTTTAATGCCAAGTTGGAGGAAAAAAGTCCTTTAGGAGGGAGAATTCAAATAAGTGGAATATTCCAAGAATATGTCATATTTGAATGGAAATAGGAGGAATTAATAAATCAAATAAATTGATTTACATGTGCAACTTGCAAAAGCCATAGGAATGGAGAAGTTAGTGTTAGGAATTAGTGGGATTAGTGTATATGAAGTTATTTTGATTTGACATTTGATTTAGATATTTATATTTATTTAAATCAAATATGAGGAGGATAGTTAAGGAGATAAATTTAATTAAATAAAATGATTTATTCAATTAAATGAAAGAACATTGGGATTAAATAAAGTTGATTTATTTAATCCAAGGAGAACAGTAGGACTTAATTAAATAAACTTGATTTGTTTAATTAAATGAAGAACATTAGGATTTAATTAAATAAAAGTTGATTTATTTGTCGAGAGAATTTTGATGAAATAATTTGATAAAGTGTATTATCTGATTAAGGAGGAAATTATATTAATTAAATAAAGATTATTCAATTAATTGGTTAGTGTGGACATGATTAAGGAAGAATCAAAATTAGTGAATCAGAATCGAGTGCATGATATCAATCATGATAATTTATCTACATTTTTTCCTTCTTTGAATCAATGTATAGCATTTAGTTGGTTCAAAGAATAACCTTCGAGATCAAAATTCAATTTTTTAAAAAAATTAGATTATTGGAAAAGTATATTGGTACTTGTCCTTGAGAGATCGAGCAAAAAGTTCGATTTGAGGGTCGATCTCATGACAAAGGGGTTCAAGATGGATGTATGGATGGTTTATGAGATGATGCAAATGGGAATGGTTTATGAGATGCTTAGAATAGCAATCTATATTAGTGCAATGATGTAAATGCAATGCATGTAGAAATTATATAGATGATATGCAACATGTTGGCAGGTTTTTGGATGCAAAGATGGATTAGTGTGAAAGAAGATAGAAGAATGAGAGGGATCAACCCTTGATTTTGAGAAGATGTAGAATTCCAACAAGTCTATGAGTCACTGAGACTTTATTAGATATGATGATGAATGATGATGATGTTTCGCTTATCGGGGATTGGGGACGTAAAGAGCTTACTTTCCTTATGTTTGATAACACACATAGATATGATGCATCAAGGTATAAAGAACCAGGATGGCATTGTACCTATTGAGATGGACTTTCAATCGATAATCAGATAGGAGTATCCTTGTTCACACCTGACATACATAAACCTTACTAGGATGTACTTCAGATATTTTGAACATCTTAGACCAAAACATGGGAAGGTATAACCTATCAATGTGATGAATTAATCAAGTTGCTTAAAATGCTTTCCATACATACCTAACAAAGCAAGTATTTGCGAAGTTATATTACAAGAAGTCAACAAAGCACAACAAATAAAAGATCATGATCAATGCCCCATTCCTTTCTCTCTAAATCATTTGATTGGACATCATCGGCGAGAGGAGGAGAGGTCATTGGAGCGATTGCAAAGGATAAATCAACAAGACAAAGATCAAGTAAAAGCAAACAAGCCAATATTCTTCATACCTCTAGCCAAGACTAAACTCACCGTTGATTCTTGATGTTGATGTCCATTGTAGGAAGGATGCATCCTAGGACATGATGTTATCAAATGATTTTGGGAATAATTGGATGATGGGCTATTAATATCAGGAGTTGACCAACTTGTTTACATACTGACCTAGACTTGAGACCTTAACATTTTGAGTTTTCACTTTCAATTTGCTAGACCTTTTTCCAATTGTTTCACCAAAGGTTGGGGTGACAATGATTTATTATGAGTAGATGTTACGAGGTGGCTGAGATGGGATGGATAAGATTTTTTCAAATATTTAGATTTTTGATGTTTTGGAAATGTTTGAAGTTGTTTTGGTATTTTCAAAATGTTTTGCAAATGTTTTATTTTCAAAATTTCTAATATTTTGGGTTTATGAAGTTTATGAATGTTTTTGGATTTTTATGTCTTGGGGGCCCATCAATAATGGCCTTGCCTATGTTTAAGCTTAGAGACGATGTAGGTTGGATACCATGTTTTTGATGTTTTCTAACTTTTTTACCTACTTTGGGATTTTTATATGTTTTGGATGTTTTTGGATTTTTGCATGATTTTGGTGATTTGGATATGGATATGTGTGACAATATCAGTGATCTATTTAGGATTTTTTTGAAAACCAAGCTAAGGTTGATTGATTGGATTGGTGGATTGATGATGATAACATTGTTGAGGATACAAAACAATACAAAGATAGTGTTAAAAGCATAACACAAAAGTTAGGATGGATATCCCAAGATGGTAGTGAATTAATTAGATTAGATTGATGGATTGATGATGATAGCATTGTTGAGGATGCACAACAAAGAAAGGATAGTGTTAAACACAAAGGACTAGGAATGATATCTCGAGATGATGAGGATTGATTGATTGATGATGATAAGATTGTTGAGGATACACAACAATGCTAGGATAGTGTTAAGTAACACAAGGACTAGGAAGGATACCCCAATATGATGATGGATTGGTTGGATTTGATTGAACAGAATTTTAAAGCTTGATTTGGAACAAGATTTGTTTGAATGATTCAATGTGATGTTGATGTACAGATTAGATGCAACTAATGTTGATTGTTTGGATAAAGCGATAAGGAACATCTTCTTGTCAAAATATGCAATGGGCTAGTGATTTGAATTTTGGATCACAAATGCTTTGACCAATTTGATTTCACATTTGCCAATGTTCGGATTGCCACATAAGTTGGAGGATATAGATCAAGATTTATTCTCGAAGCAAGATGTAAATATCTTCCCCCGATGTCTAGAAATATATAGAATGTTATGGTGGATGTTTGGATAGGTGTATGAATGGATGGATGAATATAGGTAAGCACACAAAAGGATGCTAAGGAGTTATCTTTTTGATAAGATAAGAGGTTGGATAGAGGATAGTTATTTGGGTAATGCTTCATGGCTCAAATAGCATTAGATGGATAGAGGATCAATAGAAAATGACCCATGTCAAGATGTTTTAGGGTATGTCGCGGGATCATCATGAAAAGAAAAGGCCCCTTAAGTGGCAAAAATTTAGAAAAAATGGAGTTAGGCAGCTTGACGCATAAAATTTGAATAAATTATCTATATTATTTCAAAAATATGTAGAATAGAATCTATAACAAATTGAATGTAGTTTCCTAAAATTACTAGGTTTGTTTAAAAAAAAATTATTTGGTGAAAATTTGAAATTTCAATGCAATGGTACTTAAATTTTAGGGAAAAAGAAGTAGGTGTCTATTTGACCACCTAACCACAATAAGGCAAATAATATTTTTTTATAAGATTTTAGATATAAGTAGAGGACTCATGCCCCAATGTGATGCATATTTTTTGTAATTTTCCAAGTAAATAATTAATTAAATTTTTTATTACAACTTTTTAAAAATATAATACTTCATTATGTTTGACCACCTTAACTTGGTCAAAACTTCATGAGAAATTCATTTTTTCTTTTTTTTAATCCTATGGTATGTGAAGCATAGAATGTGAGGCATGTTTTGGATTCAAAAAATGTGATACCGTTTGAAAGTTATAGATGTTTTTCAGTCAACCTATTAATAAGGACTTTAGTTGTAATTTGAATAGAAAATGAATAATAATTACTTATTAAATTCAAATTAAAGCATAATTTATATCAGTGGAAAAATGAGAATCTCTTTTAAAACCTCTTTTCATTTCATCAATTTTGGGTAAAAAAATAGTCGTCAGCCACATACCCATCATATTGAGACTTTTTGGCCCATAATGATCCTGCACATACCCTTTACCATAAGCAAGTGTAAAGTGTACACCGAAATTTTTTCGAGATCAAGACAACTTGGACTATAGATGTAGATGGATGAAAATGGATTGGATAAATGGTTCGTGGATGAATGGATTTATTATGGATGAGATGGATGGAATGCTAGATTTATTATGGATGGGATGAGATGTTTCCACCTAAACTAGCGCACGCAGATGCTCGATTCTATGCATGACACCTATTTGTCAGGTTTCCATCATGGTACATGCCCAAAGCATTGCCCATTCAGTTTTCACTAGAGGATGAATTTTATCTTTACTATTTTCATGATTTTTTAATTTTTTTAATTTTTTTGATTTTTTGAACTATTTTAAGCTCATGCTAAACCACCTAGTGGTGTCGATGTAGATGCTTCTGTCATAATGTTCCATCGATATCCTGCTTGAAGAAGCTACTTTACAAGATACGTGCACTTGAATACAACTTTTGAGATTCCTGGTCTACTTTGTTGATATCAGAGTTAACTCTGTCTTTGTGCTCACATCGTGATAGGATGCCCTCTGAATCCTTATGATGAAGGGCGGCTACCAATACATGGTCAATTTGAGAATTGGATATCAAGCGTGGAGGCATGGATGGAGTGTGTTTAGGAATAAAAGATGGATTGGTTGATAGTTTGGAACCTTTGACTCACCAAATTTGGGAAGATGAGAAATGATGGGTGGATACAAAAGTGTGCATGGAATTAGGACCAATTGCTTGATTTAATTTGTTCGTTGCTTGAGAAGCCTACTTTTTCCTTTGTGGCCATCTTTGATGGATACTTTTCCCTTTTTTATTTTTCCCATAGTTTCTTTCACTGATGGAGTTTGATAGGGATAATATTTCTTTGTATTATTTGGTATCCATCTGTATTTGATGTGTCCATTATGCTTCTTAGCTTCTTTTGATTTGATAATGTTCTTTGTGCTTTGATTCGAATATTTCTTTTGATGTTGGTCCCAATTCATGGATGATGAATATTCATAACATGGCTGGTTGTACTATTGACATTGGTTTTACCATAAGGACTCTTCGTGCTCCTTATGTTGATGCTTGCACTAGATAAAATTTCCCCCAGTATTATAGAGGTATCACTGAGATTTTTAGATCCCTTAATTGTTGAATAACCAAGACCTTGATGCTTAGGATCAATGCCAATAATCTACACTGGTTCTAGGATACCCTGTTCATGTAGGCCTAATCCTCTACCTTGAAAATTCATCTGTTAAAACATTTTATTTGCAATAGGATATGATTTACCTTGGAAACAAGGTGCTACTCCTTCTTTGGTGTATTGTGGATCTTCAA
>VDFB02172395.1:0-28466 GCA_007258455.2 Sequoia sempervirens
TTTGCTTAGCTTCAATGTTTGCTTCTGCCATCAATTTGGCTAGACCCTGTCCCCTTACTAACTTGGTAATCTAAATTTCCATATTAAATTCTTGGATCTTATTGATCCATCTACATCTCTTCCCTGTCACCTTTGTCTGTACCAAGATATCTTTCACGGTTGCGTGTGGTACATATGTAATTACTTTGGCTCCAACTAAATATGGTATGAAATATTTTGTTGCTTTGACCAATGCATAAGCTTGTTTCTCCATGATATCATACTTTAATTCCACCCCCTGCAATGATTTGATAAAGAAGGATACAAGTTGCTCATACCCTTCATCATTCTTTTGTAACATAACAACTACTATGGTATGGAATGAGGCAAATGAAAATATTTGGAAAGGTTTGGTAAAATCAGGAGATTTTAGAATGGGGGCTTCTTTGATAACTTTCTTGATGGATATAAAAGGTTCTAGGGCTTCTACAGTCCAATCTATTTTTTCTCCCTTCTTCAACATTTTGGATATAGGTTTAATGATTTCAACAAAATTTGACACAAATCTCCTAACAAAGTTAATTTGTCCAAAAAATGATTGAATGGCTTTGAAAATTTTGGGAATGGGGATTTTTTTCTATGGATTCTACTCTTTCAGGGTCTATTCTAATCCCTTCTTTTGATACAATATGCCCAAAAGCTTACCCTCTGTGATAGCAAAATGACATTTCTTAGGATTGAGACTGATACCATATTCCAAAGCCCTGATGAATATTTTCTCCAAGTGTTCTACATGGTCTTCTTCCCTTTTGGAATAAGCAATGAGGTCATCCTGGTACACTACCATTATAGCATTGATTAAATCTGCAAATGCTACATCCACGGCCTTTTGGAAAGTTGCCCGTGCATTTGTGAGACTGAATGACATTCTCACATAGACATATCTCCCCCATGGTGTGGTAAAAGCTGTCTTGTATTGCTTAGAATTTTAAATTTGATTTGGTTATACCCAAAAAATCCATCCATCATTGACAACAACTCACATCCTGTTACTCTGTGCAATATGGCTTCCATATTCAGGAGAGGGTAATTATCTTTAAGGGAGGCAACATTTAAATTTATGAAGTCTACACATAGTCTAATATCCCCATTTTTCTTTCTTACTGGGACCAAGTTTGAGACCCATATTGAATGTCTAATGGGCTTGATAATACCTCCATCTCTGAGTTTTTCCATCTCCTCTTGCATTTTAGGCTCCAAAGTTGGGTTGATGGGTCTTTGCTTTTTCCTGAATGGTTTTGCATATGGTTTTAATGGGATCTCATGTTGAAATAAATCCTCTCTATATGCTTTAAGATCCTCATAAGACCATGCAAAAAAATGCTTGTACTTTCTTAATAGTGCAATTAGCATTCTTCTGATTATTGGACTTATTTTCTTTCCAATATATACCCTTTTGGGTGCCAATTCAGTCCCTAGATTGACTTCTCCAATATCTTCTCTCTTAACTGGTGTTTTATTCATGAGAGTATGACCATTTCCATCAAATACCCTTTCTAGGGCCACCAATCCTTTAGGAAGTTTGTTGGTTTTGTGCTGCAGAACTTCTTTTTCGAACACAGTCTGTTTCCCATCTATTTCTTCCACAAAAGCATTAAAGTCAATCTCTTGAGCTTCATATTGGTCTATGCAATTGATAAACTTTATGAGATCAGTGTCATCATTGAAAACTTTCCAACTATAGATATTATCAGGGATAGCAGGCCTTGTTTTACTTGAGATACTTCGGCCAAGGTGATATCATCTCTCTTTAGGGCTACATTAGCCAAGAAATCTGCCATCAAGTTTTTGGACTTATCTATCCATTCAATGGAAAAAGCATCAAATAGCTCAATTGTATCCCACACAACATTTCTATATTGTTTTAACCTTTTATTTTTTTGCAACATATTTTGACCTAACTTGTGAAACGATCAACTCAGAGTCTCCAAGAACAGTTAGTAGTTTGATCTTGTGTTTGATTGCCATATTCAAACCAATTAGCAGGGCTTCATATTCTACTATATTGTTTGTACACTCAAATGTGAGAAAGAATGAATATTTGAATGTGATACCTTCAGGTGAAATAAAAACTACTCTTGCTCCATTTCCTTCCTGACTACATTCTCCATCAAAATATATCTTCCACACACCATGCTCATTCTTAGAAACATGTTTATCAATTGGGTCTATATTTGCTAATTCAGGCTGAGAAGGCTCTATTATGAAGCTCCCTATATCCACGTCACATAAGAAATTTAACTGATTTTGAGCAACATAGTCCATAATTTGATTCATCCTTGGCTCTCTATACAACTTGACCTCTTCACCATTTATGGGTATCGTGGCATAGGAAAAATAAAATTGTACATTTCCTTCAACTAATGTAGTCCACTGCCTTGAAAAGAGCATTCCAAAATGAGGATGTGTGTCAATTACAATTATATCAATATTATATACTGCTTGTGGATAAGCAGCCAACTTCCCCTCTACATCTTTCATAATTCCTACCACTGGAATAGGTCTGCTATCCATAGCATAACATTTTCCACCAGTAATGTCTACCTGCATGCCAAGTTGTTTCATGACCCCTACTGGCATGATGTTGATGGAAGTGCCTGAATATATCATACAATTTCTTACCAACTTATTGTTTATAAGCAATGTAGTAAAGAATGGATCAACTTGTGGAGGATTTATCAATGCATCACCTAGACAGACCTTAGGAACTTTTACCTCTCCATGCTTATTGTTAGTGGTCTCTTTGCTCCTAGTTTTTGTGCTTTTACTATTCCCATTAGATATTAGTTGGATTGTACTATACTTATATTCTTTTATTTTCATCATTTCAAGTAATGGCACAAACATCTTTACCTAGGATAAAGCTTGTGTGAAATCAAAAGAGGCACTTTCTATTTTGATCATCTTCTTTTGTTCAAGTGAATCTCCTTTGCTCTCCTCCTTTTCTCTTTTGTTTGTGTCATCAGACTTTTGTTTATCTTTATGCAACTCTTTTCTTTCTTCCTTCTGAACATGCTTTTGCTCATTCTTATCAGGCTGCTTATTTTCTATCTTTTTTGGTGCTCTTTGTGTTGCTCCTTTATCTTTCACAAATATCCCTCTTGGGACACCCTCATCTTCGTTTATTGTTCTGTTTCTTAACCGATATTTTCTTTTTGCTTGTACCACTACAACAATGGTTAATTTCTTAATCTCTTCCTTAGTTGGTCTTCTTACATTGGATTTACTTGGCTGAGATGGTGCACAAGAAGAATATTTCTCATCATTGCTTTCTTCATAATTAGAAAACACTTGTTGTTCTTCCATATGGACATTACATCTTTGGTTATCAACATCATACTCATAACCTGCTTCTTCTGAAGATGAATATCCCTACTCAATCAGATGGAGGGCATGAGATGTTAAATATATTGTATGGTCCTCTCCATCGTTATCTAAGGGTATTTCTTCTTGCATCGATTGAGCTACAACACAGTGATTAGGGGAATGTGGTAAGTTGCAAATTTGACACCAAGGATTATTGTTAACCATGTATGCTCCTCTCTTCTTTAAAGGGTCAGGAGTTTCCTTATTCTTAGGCTTGTCAATTATGGGATTTCCATCCTTCCAATTTGTATTGTATGGAATATCATGCAGCCTCGGTCTTTCATTTCTATATGTATTTTCTTGTCTATTTTGAGGATTGTTAAAATTTTGGGGAACCCTGAGACTATCTCTTTTAGTAGTCATCCCCGCAGGTTTTCTATTATTTTCAATAGTCAATGCTATTTTTTGAGCTTCAGCTAAATTTATGGGGCGCCTATTTCTAAGCTCATATCCTGTCTTTGGATCAAATGCTTTTAGATAAATGCTCAATGCTGCAGGGCCTTCCAACTTAGACCCAAATGGTATCTTATTATGCAATTTGGAGAACTTATGGTTAAAGTCATAAACTAACTCATTTTGATGTTTCTAGATACTTATCAATTCATGCAAAGCAAACTATGGTGCACACTAGTTCCCATACTGTTCAAGAAACTGATCATGAAACTCTTGAATGGAATCAATAGAAACTGTTGGTAAACTATTAAACTAGTCTCTAGCTTCTTCAGTTAGTGACATCATAAATAGTCTCATCTGTACATCTTCATACTGCATATCCAGATATCGAATAAAGGCATTAAAATTCCTTAAGTGTTCCTCAACTGTAACTGCACTACTTCCTGTAAATTTTGGGACAAGACCTCTCCAACTGTTGTCCATAGGGTAAGGATATACTTGGAATCTTGCTAAGTCAAATTGTCTGATCATAGTTGTATAGTGTTGAGGAGGTGGGTTTTGAGGATGCTGATATTGGTATAATGGATTATTGTATTATACGTGGGGTGGTGGCATATATTGTTAGCCAGGGGGTGGCTGAGCATTTGGGTGTTGTGATGGAATTTTGGGTGGAGCATTTGATGATTTGTAATGATTCCCAAATTGCTTTTGTGGTGCCTTTGGTGGATTTGAAGGTCCTACATTATTATTCTTTTTCCTGTGAGGTGGTGTGTATCTAGGGAGGTTAGCAATCTGAGCATCATATTGGGCTTTCTACAGCTTCAAATCCTGGAGTTCTTTAATCACTTGGAGCTTCTTTTCATATTCTGCTTTCGTTCTTTCCATTTCTTGTCTTTCATACTCCAATTGTGCATTTAATTCTTCCTGAGTCATAAATTCATACTTTTCTTTAGGGGCTACATTATCAACAGGCTCATTCTGATTCGCTTCCATTCAATGATCATATTCATGTTGTCTCCTGATTCTTTCAACCTCAAGTCCAACCCTGAATTCTTCCTCTTTCTGAGGATCTAACTGATAGAAAGGATTCATTTTTTCTTCAGGAGTATGAGGTTCTCCAGATGAGCTATTTCCATTTGTCAATGTATCATAGCGATTATACATCTCAAAGTGTGGTTCTGATGTCTTATCCTTATTTGTCATGCACATTTCATTAGACACCTTCTTACCTTTATCATTCTTATGTCTCCATTTACCATTGTCATTGGGACCTCCTATATATAGGGACCTTCTGCCATGCATGTTGTGAACTATTGTGAAGGCCTGAACTCTAGGGTTTGTTCTTTCTGATGTGTACTTTATTTTATCAGTCTCAATGCACTTATTCTTTTAGAGTCACCACTCACTTTTTAGAAAAGTGAATAATTTCTGGTTCCCAGTGGAGTCTTATGTAAGGTATTGACTCTATGATGAATGCCTAGATTCAAAGTTGGTTCCCCAGCAGAGTTTCCAATATGTTAGTTCTCAAAAATGCTAGTTGAAAAACACAAGAGGTTGCCAAGCTCTTGGTACGTTTTAGGCTAACGAACAAGTCCAAATGGTGTACTTGAACCTTCTTCTCTTTAGGCTCTGCCAAACCTAGGTAGGTGTACCTATGTAAGTGAAGCAAACTTAAACTATTTGTTTCCTACTTGAGCAATCTATCCACAATGGCAATTGAGAGTGAAAAGATGTGAACCTAATTTAGTATAAATTGTATAAGCAATATCAAAGTAAAGTTTATGAATATGTTCAGTTAACATATGTAAAACAAATTTGATGAGACTAAATGGTAAAATGGATAAGACCAGTGCCTTGTTGGGTAAACAAAGTCAAATGAAGATCTAGAATGAATGAATTGTATTGGTTGTAATTCAAATTGTTTGGCACACCTCTATTGGTTTATAACTTGTATAAACTGGCAAGAAAGTGATTGAAAAACTCTACTTATGGATCCAATTGACACAACTAGGTTACTTATAACTTATCAAAGGATTTTATTCTTTACTTGAAAGAACCAATTGAATAAATTATGCAAGAACACATATAACACCAAATTGGAGATAGATTGACAATCCTAATTATATGGTTCTCCTTACTGATCGAACTAATACTTCTAGATTACTGTGATTGACTAGAAGGATTTTAATTCTTTTGGGGAAACCAATTAATCACATCACAAAAATACAACAAATGTGCATTGATAAATTGAATATATGCTTGATATATCAATTTAAATAACAAGGAAATATTATGCTAGAGACAACCAATAACTGAATATATTCAACAAATAATTGATACCAATATGAAGCCACAAAATAAGACATCTTTCATTGATCTCCTCAAAATTATTCTTGCAACATAGTCTTCTGAAATGTAAACATCATGAAAACTTTCTACTGTCTATCTATCCCTATTCGCCTATTTCTTTTTCCTATATCTCATGATTTTTTTTGGTCCTAGTCTCTCTTATATATACAAGAGGCAACAAGATTCAGACCAAATGACATGTCTTTTGATAAGAAAACATAATTTTGAAACTAAACATAAAAGAAAACTAATCATAACATGTGTATCAATCCGTTAATCTTCAAGTAAAATCCCGTGGTCATCTAAGACCTGTTCAAAGCTTTTACTGTATGATGTTTCTTCTTTGTGATGCACATAATCAATCTTCATCAGAGCCCAAGTATTTTTCCTACCACTTACTGATTGTCAGATCGCTCAACCATTTGAATTCTTGTGCAACTATAAAATTTGTAAGGTGACTTTTCCATCTATTATCCAAGAGGTTTCTGACATCCACCACGAACTTTGTGTATCCACTATCTGGCATGATGATCCCATCAAGTAAAGTATGAAATTTGTTGAGATTGATTTCTCCATCATCTCGTATATGTGTCAAGCATTTAGGAATCATTTGATCAAATTCTTCTCTCCATTCATCCATACTTTTTAACTGATTATCATCTTTGAAGATTGATGGGATTAAGATGTATTTAATAGAGTCAAATGCATTCCTCCTACTCTCCACTTTCTTCCTTATATCTACTAAATACTTATACTCATCAATCACACCTTTCACCATTTCATGTGTAGGTTTGAACCTTGGTGGGGCATCTGGATCCCTTCTTGTAGCTTTGCGTAGAGTAGTTAGTATGTGATAGGTGGGTTTCCATCTCTTTTGGATCTCTTCAAGGATAGGGGAGTTATCATTTATTTGATCCAAAGCTTTAATCAAATTGCAGAAGCTTTCATGTGATCCATTTATCTTCTCCTTCAATATCCCGATTCTATGTTCTAGTATCTTCCTTTGAATCTTCATGATATGATTCTTGGCATCCTCTATATTATGTTTCTTTAGTTT
Organism: Sequoia sempervirens; assembly: GCA_007258455.2. Classification (NCBI taxonomy): domain Eukaryota; kingdom Viridiplantae; phylum Streptophyta; class Pinopsida; order Cupressales; family Cupressaceae; genus Sequoia; species Sequoia sempervirens. Next base: position 7,205 of record VDFB02172395.1, read on the forward strand.
ATCAATTTCATCTTTCATTTGTTGTATCTATGGATCCTCTACTTGGATAGGTGGGTGATAGACAATTAATTCATCCCCTCTCACTATGGTGGTTGCTGCAACTGTTGTTTTAACTTTACATTTTCAATAAAAAATTTGTTCACCTCATCATTTGATAATTTTAATCTCTTCTCATATTCATTAATCTTCTTTTCCATATTTTCTACCTCATCCTCAATGAACATTGCAGAATGAATAGTCATAGTTGTAGCCTCTGTGGGAGTTGTGTCTTTCATTGTTCTTACCATAGCTGACCCCCTCAATTCCTATACTACATCCAAGAGTTGAGGATTCCTTGTGTTTTTCCTTTTTTTTCCATAGAGCAAGTGTTTGGGTAGTAGGATTATACCCTGTTCCTGAGACACCCTCTTCTGAATCAAATTCTGCTACCAACATGGGGTCATCCTGTGCTATGATCGAATCTAAAAGAAACACTTTAGATAGCTCCATTCTTGGTATAATTAGCATATCAATTTTTATTACCATTTCTCTTGCCTCCTGGGGGGTGACATTAATGCTATCAACATTTAATTCTGCAAATGTCTGAGCCTGGATCTTGGCCTGTTTTGATTCATTAGCTCCTATAATATTGATTTTCAATCTATCATCAAATTGTTTCATCTTAATTTTAATCCAAAAGTCCTTGAATTCATTGGTATGGATAAAACTATCATCTTCCATAAACCTTAGATAGGCCACTACCCTCTCATCTTCTTGAATTTCATCAGCTCTCTCTTTTGAAAGCCTGATCTTAGGATCATGAGGCTTTTGAATTCTCTTTTGTTCTATTACCTCCTTCATTTCAATCAGAGCTATGACTGCTTCTTCTTCTTCTTCATCATCACTTGAGTCATATTCAACCAATGGCTCAATCTTTTATTTTTTAGCTTGTGGTTCATGAGTAGGAGATGGAGGGGATGGATGTGTAGGTGATGGGTGTGGTGTCTATGATGTGAATGCTTTATGTGATGGTTGGTGAGGTGTGGGAAGTGGAATCAACCCCTCATCTTGGGCCATTTTGTATAATTCATCAAATTTATAAAGGATCATTTGCATCCTTCTTAGAAGGTTGGGTTCACTTGCAAAAAACCCTTTGAAACTTTTATCCTTCTCCTTCTTTCGATTCTCCCATTGCATCATTGTTATCCACCTTTTCTTGGTCTATATTACATCAGCAAGATACACTTGATTTCTGATAACATCCTCCTTAGGGTCAAATTCATGTGAGATGGCCCTCTTTGTCAGCAAGGTTCTTCTAATCATGTTGATATGACCCTCTGGGTCACACATTCTCTCCTTTCTAGATTTGAGGGGATAATTAACCCTCATGAACCTTTGCAATTCTTCCAGCATATCATATCCAATGGCCAATTCTTCAAATACTGTCAAATCAGGCAAAAACGTTCCTTTCCTCTGATTTCTCATCAAATCATATTCCATCCAAAGCATCTGCCACATGAATTCTAGAAAACATACCCTTGCAGGTACAAAATTTGACAAGATATGTGGTGCTTGGTTGCATCTATATACTCTGAGAATGGTGTGTTGTTGCATAAAGAACCAATCAACATAGTTATGGGAAGAACCCTGGTCTGGCTTATACTTTACAGGCCTCATTACTTTCATCAATGACTCAGGCAATCTTGGCGTTGGGTAACCAATGGAAACTATCAATCTAATAGAAAAATCATCTCGAAATAATACAAAATAACATTCTGTACATCTGTTATCCTAGATGTAACACCAGTTTTGCACAGGAAATCTTACTCCATTCTCTTGTGTAAACAATTTCATTCTTTTAGTCCACTTCATTTCATTCTGATATAGGATTAAATGACACAACAAAGAATATTTCCTAAAGGCAATAGGAGCCTTAGCATCCTTAACTTGTAGCAAACCCTCATGTATTTGTTCCTCAATTATAGATGCAAAATAAAACTCAACATTTGACTCATAATGTTGAATTATCATGTCCATTCTCATCAATCCCACTGACATATGTTCCTTTGCATCTATCCCCAAGACTTGACACAATGCATGATAGGTTTTTTTGAAATAAACCTAAAATTCTAAAATTGGGAAAGGCTCCATTTTAGAGGAAGGGATGGGGAGTATTATGTTATTGTCACCCCTCTTCATGTGTAGGGAAAGATCATCACTTTGGTATGTTCTTCTCAACCTCTTATACTCCTGCTCCAGTTTCACTAAATTTACCTCTGTTACCGCTTGTTTATTCAGGTTAAAACACTTAATAACAACATCTCTCAAGAAATCAACTAAGTACCTACCATATGGAAGCCTAACAGTTTTTGTTGGGGCATGATAGCTATGGGAAAGGGCTTTAAATAGCTCAACATCAATGAAAACATTGGGAACAATCAGTTTAGCCAAATCAAGGGTCCACGGGTTTGATGCCGGAACCTTGTCATTCCTATTTCGATAGAAGTACCAGTAAAGGTTCCAACCCAACTGAGGAATAATGGGGTCCCTATAGCCTTGAGCTAAGTCTCTGAAAAATTTCTTAGGTCCCTTGTCTATTGAACTAGGCAACAAGGAAAATAATGGGGATTGCAATGATGGTTTACTGATTTTGGTCTCATCCTTTTTGATTTCTACTGCACTCTTCTTTGGTGCCACTTCATGAGATTCACATAGAGTGATGAGCAGAGCTTACCCGGTGATATAATTTTCCTTGAAGAATTCCCTTTACTCCGGCACTTTGAGCTCGTCTGCAACTCAGTTTCAACTATTGTGAATGGAAAAATCTCAACTTATTTTGTGTATTTTAATCACCAAGATGCATTTACTGCTGACTCATAAATTCACACAATTCAAATCTTTCTATTGAGCTCAATTTAATATTTTGATGTTGACTGATGTGATTGGTGTGCTTTAAATGACCCAACGATTGATTTACCACACTACCTTGTGTCACTTTTCACTCCCCTGTGGTACCATAGTGTCTCCTTAATACATGTATCAATAAACCGCTCTACCATGGATCACCTTTTGCTCTCTTGCGGTACCACAGTGTCTTCTTAGTACTCCTCTTTAGTATACCGCTCTACCGCAGACTATGTCTTGACCCCTCGAGGTATAGCAGTAAAGGGTGAAGGTTACAGTGTATAATAGTGGCTCCTTTTACCGTCATACCACAAGCTGCTTGGTAATGAGCTACGGTAGAGAGGTATGATGTGTGGGTTATGAGGGGTGGCCAATATGGTAGCGGTATCACGATAAAGGGAAAAATTGACTTTATGGATGGTGATAATTTGAATTTTTATGAAAATAACATTGGGAACTTTGGATTTTAATTGATAAATTCCTTGGAATTTTTATGAAAATTCTAGTTCCAATAGCCACCACTCCCAATTTCTCGGAGCTTCTTCTTCTCATCGAATTTTAAAAAATTCGCAAAGGCCTTCTTTGAAACACCCCTATCTTTGTAGAATTTCCTCCCAAAAACTGCAAGACCAGTGGCCTCTGCTATAAACTCCTCATCAATTTTAAACTGCACACCCTTATAACGCAGAGTCCTCCCATTCTAGCCTTTCACAAAAAATTTCGTAGCATTAGGGTCCGAGCCTTGAATTCTCTGCATGTACTGTGTAACCCCGCCCAGCTCCAAATGCTCCCACACGACATCTTTTTTTTGAAATTCCTTGCAATCACTCGGTTCAATTCTACATCGGTCTCCACTCATGCAACATGAAAATTTGCAGAACCTAACAACACTAGTGAGTTTTGAAAATGCGAAATAAACCATACTCTCCACAAAACAACACAAGTAGCACCCAAAATACGTGTGGGCTTGTCATTCAAGGTACTTCCCTATCTATGCTGCCAGGCCTTCATTATATGGAAACCAAGGAAATAATAATGAAACTGACAGGCCAAAGGTTCATCGAGCATATCCCAACTTAGAAACATAATGAAGAACCTTTCCCCAATAACATCAATCTTAAAAACAAGCCAGCTGGTCATCATTGGAGATACATTTAAGATTAACAGGAAGATATTCAAATGAATCCCAATCAACTCCTGCCACCACTCCCATGTTGGCAACACCATCAACCAACATATTAGCTTCATGGAAAACATGTGAGATTTTAATCTCCTCAAAAGAATTTATGATGGATATTGAATCATTGATAAAATGTGCAATAGTCCATGAAGGAGGGAATTTTTTCAAGAGGCTATTTATAACATTAAGAGATTCCCCTTCCAACCAAAGTTTAGAAACCCCTTGATTTTTAGCCAAAATGTGGCCATGATAGGCTACAACTGTCATAAAAGACATGAGTTACCATACTATAACTATAAGAATTTTACAAAACTAAATGGGAATGTCACTTGTTGATATATTATTTTTCTAATGATATTTTTACTACCATTATAAGTAAAATTGGTAAGTCACTTGTCAATGTGTAATTGTATTAAGACCTTTTATCAAATGGACTAAAAAATAAATGAAAATTGGCAATGTGTATGCTGATTTATCCATTACAATTATATGTAAGTTTATAAGGTTGAGAATTTATATTTTCTACCTCTTTCGTGGAAGAAAACTAACATAATATTCTTTGCGTAGAATATTCTTGTCAACAAATTATATGCCCTTTAAATATAAATATATTTTGTGGGTCTTGAGATAACTTGTATAAAAATACTACCTAGTAATAAAAATCTAATTGAAGGTTATATAAATCAATAGAGGAAAATGTGAAGAATAAAGAAATTAGAGTCCAAAGTAGATGAATAACAATAAGAGATTTAGAGTTTTGATTGGTTTTTAATATTTAAATCATTCACTTTGAATACAAATTTCACTATACATAGAAACAAAACAAAAATTTCATGAAGATAAATAATCCTCAATCATTCTCAAATTTTGAATGGGGACCATTGGAGTAGAGGCTGTTGTGTCGGAAAATGTAATCCTTTACATTTTTCACACTATGTTTGGGTCCCTTAATTAATTTGACTTAATTAAGCCTATAATTTCCTAAATTTTGCATTTACAAGCCTAATTAATTGTAGTTTTTGAAAGGGGAATCATGATTTAATTAATGCAATTACCATTTTTATCACCCTGAAATGAATAGGTCCTGATAATTTAGGTCAAGACCCATTCACCCTTGGGTGAATGGGTCCCCTTTAATATCACAAATTCAAAATTGAAACATGTTTTTTGAGGCATCTTAAGGTCCTAAATTCAAGTTTTAAGTGTCAGCTTGTAATGTTTAATTTTCAGGAAATTAGAAAATTGTCTATAAAAGCAAGGTCTTTTATCAATTCAAATCCTAGATTTCAAGTGCGAGTTTCGCAAGAGCTAATATTATTGTCAAAGGTGTTCAAGAGAATATTTTTCAATCATTTATTGCAGCATTCAACATCTCAAGCATCATTTCAAAGTTATCAAGCATCATGCATGTTTTTGGAGCTAACATTGTGATGTAGGTTTTAAGCATTCAAGTCAAGATTCAAGCATCAAGATCACATCATCAACCAATCCATTTCATGAAAGATCAAGACCTTGGAGAGATCTACTAAGTTTCAATCCTTCAAGGGTTTCAAATTAGGGGTTTGGTGAGTTGCAACATAACACTTGTTCATTCATCATTCCTTTCATGTTTCATTGTTTCAATTCAAGGTTTGACCAAGGCAAACCCCCATTCACCAAAAAGAAACAATTTTTCCCTCTTGTGTGTTTTTTAGATCTTAGGTTGAAGAAGGATTGAAGATCTATCAAAAGAGAAAAATTGAAAAAGTTGTCAAAGTTGCAAAATTTTTCAAAGTATCAAGCCACAAAAAATCACTTTCAGAATTTATTTCCGAATTTACGACTATGAAACTCAGAGAAATCGGGAGTGCAAAAATAGGACCAAAGGATTGTGAAAGAATTTTTTCAACCCCTGTAGCTAGACCCATTCACTCTTGGGTGAATGAGTCCTAAAGGACACTCAACAACAACATTTTGGTGACAGGTGCAAAAATACTTAACCTTCTCAGATCTACTAGACGGTTGTAGGTTTCATTAGATTAAGGTTTAATTTAGTGATTTCAAGTGTTACTTTGCATTTTTGGGTTTATTTACTATTTTTAGTCTTTCTCCCAAAAGTGTTATTTCAACAGACTTACCCTGCCCTAGATCATAATGAAAACAACAAGATCTCCTTCAAGGTTAACTCACTTAAGGGTTGAAACTCAATCTTGACCTAAGGGATCTCTTTTTCCTAATGAGATAGATGGAAAATAAGTTCATTACACCCCATTTTTAGTAAATTATTGGTGAACCCCCATTTTAATATAAGAACCTATTTTTCCTTTATTTCAGAGGCAAGAGTTCCTAGTTCGAATTTGAATTATGTGGTTGGCGGTCATGGTGATGTAGTTTTTTTATGGTGGATTGGTTGTTGGTGAGGATGTCTCTGATGCGGTTGTTGGTGAATTGCATGTTAATGCGATGGCCAAAAATGTAGTTGGTGGCAGTTTGGATATTAGTGTGGTGTCCTCATATGGTTTGGTTATTGGTAAGGTGTTGGAGATTCCTTTCTCTGCTTCCAAGGATAATGTGGGTTAGGTCTCTCTTATTGTGTCGGGGAAGGATGACTCTCGAGTCACAACTACTTTAGAGAATCTTCTTTCTTGTATCTTAAGGTTGGTGGTGTGGAAGATCTCGTTGCTGGACAAAGTTGTATTGTGGGGCCAAATTTTCTTTCAGCTCAATTTTATTTGGATTTATTGGCTCCAAACCTAAAGGAAAAAGTGTTTATTCTTCCAACCATGTGGTTTCTTCGGTAGATTATGGTGAAATCGTTCTCTCTATCTCAAAATCTATTGTGTAGACAAGTATTTGCTTGATGGAGTTTTTGTTGGTTGGTAAATTTTTGGGTCCCATACCAACTATTGATGTGGTGCACTCCTGGGTTAGGAAGAAGTGGTTCCTTAAGGGTCAAGTGGAGGTTGCAGACATGGCTAAAGGTTTTTTCTCGTTCTCCTTTTCCTATGAAGAGGACTTGAAAATGGTTTTCTCTAAGGGCTTGTGGATTCTTGGATGCTCCACCTTACCCTTAGGGACTTAGGAACCAGGTATGGACCTCTCTAAATTATTTTTCAACTATGCTCTTGTTTGGGTTAACCTTTCAAGCTTGCCTCTGGAATACTGGGACAAGGAAGTCTTCAAAGGAATTACCAGCTCTTTTGGGCACCTTGTTTCTATTGATGATATGTCAATATCTAGAAGGAGGTTGGTTTGTGCCAGACTTTGTGTGTTGGTGGATCATTCGAAAAACCTTCCTAAGTTCATCCTTTTGAAATCTAATTTGAGGAGTTGGAAGCAACATGTTATTTATGAATCTTTCCCGTTTATCTTTTTCAACTACAAAAAAGTAGGTCATTGGGCGAAGAACTTCCATTCCAAGGCTAACAACCTTCTTGAAAAGTATAGAAAGAGAAAGGCATGAAGGAGAGGGATTTTTGGGCTCCCACGGTTAACAATATTGTGTTTCAGGAGGGTGTGGTTATCTCCCCTGAGTTCTTGAAGGTTTCTGGTTTGGAGGATAAGGTTTTGCATCTGGCTTTGCCTTCTATCCTACTTTCTTTAGTTATGGCAGTGGAAAGGACTTCTAAAGCTAGAGAAGATGTTCCTACAAACATTTCTCAATCCCCTCTTGACTTTGTTTATCACTTGGGAGATTTTTGTGGGGAAGAATTTCCCTCTTCGCCCCCTCCTTATGTTGGTACTTGGGTGTTGGATGTTGTTGGTGGAGCCCCTCCTCCTCTGGAATCCTCTGTTCTAGTGAAGGTACAATTGGCCAAGGATGAAGTAGCAGGAGATTGTTGGCGATGGTCAACACTCCCCTCAGGATTTGTGACATGGCTTAACCACCTCCCATTGATCCATTAACTCTCACAGTTGTATCAGGCATTAACAGGTCGATCTTTTGGTGCAACGACAACTGTGTTTCCAACAATAAACTAGATATTTTTCTTATTCAAGAGACAAAAATGCAATGTGATAAAATTGAGAGATTTAAAAGTATTTTTTTCAAAGATTATGGATTTCATGGTGTTATTTCAAATGGCACTTTGGGTGGTATTGCGGCCTTGTGGAACTCTAGAATGGTAAGGGGTTATCCAATGGGAGAGGATCAGAATCATATTGAAACTTAGTTTCATCATCTTAAGTATTATACCTCTTGGATTATATCCAATGTTATGCCCCTAATTAGAAAAAGGCCAGAAAGAAGCTTTGGGAACACCTTGGGGCTCTGAGACTTTCTTTTTTGAACTCTCCATGGTTGGTTATGGGGGATTTTAATTCGCCTTTGAATGTTAATGAGAAACTAGGTGGCTCCCAAATTCCCGCTGATAGTGGGTTGGATCTTAGGTCATTTATTGATGACAATGCTCTTGTGGACCTTTCTCTTCAGGGGTCTTATTACACTTGGTGGAACAGGAGGATTGGTGGTGATCTCATTCAGGTCAGATTGGATCATGCTCTCATCTAAACTAACTAGTTCCTAAATTACATTTGTTCACTTTCTTCTTTTACCAAATGTAATTCTGATCATTTCCCCATCTCTCTTTCAGAAAATAGAATCAATAAGAGGAACCTTTATTTGTAAATATTTGAAGCAATGTGGCTTAGAAACCCTAATCTAAAATCTTGTATTCTCGAATGGTGGAAAGTGAGTATTGAGGGTACCAAAATGTTTAGAATAGCCAAGAAACTTTCCTTTGTCAAGCATAAGATTAGAAGGTGGAATAAGGAGTCTTTTGGTCAAATTTTTAATGATAAGAAGATGGTGATTCAATGCCTAGATGTGGTTCAAAAAGGAATTCAATCCAATGTGATGAATGCATCACTCCATCTTGAGGAGGATGCCTTGCTTTCTTGCCTTCATGATTTCATTTCCAAAGAAGAAGACTTTTGGAGACAACATTCTTGGGTAGTTTGGCTTAAATATGGGGATTGTAATACTAAGTTCTTTCATCTTTCATCCCTTAAATAGAAGTCTACCAACAAGATTAATTCAATTCATTCTGATGATAGGTTTTTGGTCGATGAAGGGGCTATTCAGAATGTTGTTGGGGATTTATTTTCTAATCTTTTGAAAGATGATCTTTGTCTAGATCAAGCTTTGAAGAATAGCGTTCTTGAGGTTATTCCTAACATCATTTTAGATGATCTTAATAAAAAGCTTATTGCAATTCCCTCTACTGAGGAGATTAAAGCAGTTGTTTTCTCATTTGAGGGAAACAAATCCCCTAGTCCAAATGGCTTTCCCTTTCTTTTTTTCCAAGCCTTTTGGGATATTGTTGCCTCTGAAGTGATTAATGCAACGAAGGAATTCTTTGGATGCAGAAATATTTTGAAAGAACTCAACTCCAAATTTTTAGTCCTCATCCCTAAGGTTCCTGGAGTGGACTCTTTTGAGGAATTTAACCTATTAGCCTTTGTAATGTTATCTATAAAATTTTCTCCACGGTTTTGGCTTCTAGACTTCAAGAAGTTCTTCCTTTGTTAATTTCTAATCATTAAAGTGGATTTGTTTGTGGTCATCAAATTCTTGACTTCATTATTACTATGCATGAAGATGTCCATTCCCTCTCAGTTAATAAAAATTCTAGCTTCTTTCTCAGGTTGGATCTCCTAAAAGCATACAATAGAGTCAACTAGATATTTATTCTCAAGGTTCTATCTCACTTTTGTTTTTGTCATAAGTTTGTGTAGATCATTGAGCAGTTGGTTTTAACTCTTTGTTATTTGGTTTTGGTTACCCTTCTTCAGGAGTTCAAGGGGGATTCGATAGGGGGATCTGATTTCTCCTCTCTTGTTTATTCTAATGGTAGAAGCCTTGGGTAGAAGCATTTAGAAGGCGATGGAGGTGGGTTCTCTAAAAGGTATTAAGCCATCTTCCTTTTGTTCTCCTCTTATGCACCAATAGTTTTTTGATGACATTATCATCATGGGGGAAGCCTCATTCAACAAAATTAAGGTGATTAAGTCTATTCTTGATGGTTATGAGAAGGCCTATGGTCAACGGGTTAATCTTCCAAAAAGTGTGTTGTATTTCCTTAATACCCTAGATTATCTTCAAGCTAGATAGGCTAGGATTCTAAACTATAATTTGGGAAATCTCCCAGCCTCTTATTTGGGCCTTCCACTCTATGTTTTGAAGATCCCTGACTCCTTCTAGCTCATGCTGTTGGATAAGTTCAACAACAAATTGGAAAGTTGGAAAGGTTCCCTTCTTAGTGAGGCTAGAAAATTGCATCTTATCATCTCCAGTCAACAGGGTCTTTCGTTGTATGCTCTGAGCCTATTTAAGATCCTCGTGAAGTTTGAAGAAAAAATGGAATAGATGATGAGGCACTTTCTTTGGTTTGGTACTAAAGAGAATTCTAGAATATCTCTTTTTTCCTGGGACCAGGTGTGTAAGCTGAAATGTTGGGGTGGTATGGGTATTAGGTGTAAGGAAGCAAAGGTAGCATAACAACTTCCTACACTAATCTTGAGAGGAGAATAATGCAAAACTTTTACAGATCTTTAATAGGTACAAAAACTTAAATAGAAATAAACATAAATATCATGCATACCATGACACAATGATTTACGTGGGGAAAACCCTTTTGGGAGAAAAACCCCACACTTGAAAAGCCACCCAATATATTATTCAGTAAATCAAAAATATTACAATATACTTGCAGAGCAAGCTTCTTGCAGGAGTATCAACATCGGAGATTCAGAGACAACACGACTACTATCAGACTCTCAAAATACATCATTGTTTCTCTCTACCATAGCCATAATGCAACACCCTCATAAAATAGGATTACATTCTAGGGCAAGACAGGCCAACCAAATATCCACCATTAGATCTAAAACCTAATGATTAACAGTCTAGATTTATAATATATCATTTATCTAATCTATGTCGACCATTTTAGAAGTTTCCTAAAAAAGTTAACAAAAAATTATTTACACGCATCTCACTCTCCCCCCTTATGCCATTCTATACATCTATCAGTGTAACTAGGAAATATATATATAAATATATACATCCTATTGTGCCCTCAGCACACAGCCCCATTCGGAATGGGGACCCTCTTTTCTTCGCCTTAGGGTCACTCGCCACTCATTTGTGTACTTTATTTTGGTGATACGATGAAAACCGGTATCCCCGAAGTCAATCACCGAAGTAATATGTTTTACCCTCTCATGCTGAGTTAGAAGCTGCGAGGGCTTTTTGGGCTTTCCTTAGCGGTTTCATACGCGCTGGCGGCTCGCAGGCCTGCGGACCGAACCCGGGTTTTTCGTCTTTAGGTTTACCACAGGGGTTTGCGGATTCCGGCGGTAGAAGAAATTAGCCTTCTGAACCTGGATTGTTGGATTTCCACAAGTTTCAATTTGCGTGAAATCGGTACATTCAAGCCGCCGAGGTCAGGGCAGGCGTCGTTCCACAGAACTCCATAGCCCTTGCCATTTTGAGTAGCAAACCATCCCGCCCTTCCCAACACTTCGCCCTCTAGAGTCGAGCCCTTCTTGCGGCCCGGTCCTAAAAGTCTTTGAGCATCCGTTTCAACACATCTTTTCAACCATCAAAAGGTATAGAACTCACTTCGTCAAAGCTATTTTTCCAAATTCACCAACCAGGTTAAACATGCAGGTATTAAATGAGGCCATTAATGGTAGTAGGGGGTATAAATATTAGGCCCTAACCTGTCATTTTCACTTATCAGTATTGCAAAGGAGGTTAGAGCGCTTGGTAGAAGAGATCAACCGTTCACTGCTCGCAACCTGCTCGTCCGAGATCGTCGTTGCACCTTCCGTCATTGATCCCACCATATCTTTTGTTGGGCTTTCGAGGTAAGTTTACCGTTTGTTGCACTGAGAAGTTTTTTTTTATCATTTTACGCTTAAGATAACAAAAAAGACAAGCTAAAAATGAATCCAATTGATAGAACATGCTAAAACCCACAAAACCCATGTTTTGAAATGTTGATAAATCCTCGAATTGACCTCCTAAAATTGATCCGGAATTGAACTTCACCGCCGCCGTTCGTCGCTCAGGGGAGTTCGTACCCTCCGGGCCCGGGTTTCCCATGGCCGTTGAGAACTCACAAAATGAACAAATTTTCAAATGGCGGATTGCCCTTTCGGGCCCAAACCCTCGGACTTCCGCTAAGCTTTCGCCATTCACAAACAGTGGAATGACCCTGTTTGCCAGAACCTCGGAGCCTGCCTTACATCTCGCTATCTGGCGTTAAGCGCACCGAATTCAACCTTCCGTCATGACCTCAGGTCCCAGTTTGCGGACTTCTGTCACAACTTTTCCCTTTCATAGCGGCAATCTAATGATCGCCTTTTTGACCTACGAGCCCCGAGCCTTCATTCACCGCGAAGGACTGAACATTGAACTTTAAACGTCCTTGCCCTCTCCGGGCTCTAGCATCCGGGATTCTATCCCACTTTCGCTAGTTTAAAAGGGAAAAAAATGCCTTCCTTTCTGACCTCTGGGCTCCGCCCTCTTGTTCGCCAAGAGAAACTTCGCGTGGAAGTCAGACGTCCAAGCTTGACGCTGGGTCCGGTCCGCCGGGCCACTCCATCCGCATTTTCGTTCCCGTATTTCCGTCCCATAACGATGAAAACACGACGAATTTCCGCCCCTCCAGGCCCGAACCACCAATCGTCCTTTAGTCTTCTAGGTCCCGGACCCTGGAGTTCCATCCCTAGAATTCCGTCTCCCCTAGGTCGTTGGACAAAGCAAACTGCAGATGACTTTCTGAGCCTAAACTTTCGAAGGACCCAAAATTGACCTAAATGACCTCAAAATTGAAAACTAATGCCTACCCATCTGCTCAAATTTGGCCCTCTTCTACATGACCCCCTCAAACCATCAAAATGTGAAGACGGGAGAAACCGCTCGGATTGCCTCGACCTATTTGCCCCTTTCAAACAACATTCCTACCAAGGAATTCTGCCTCCCTGGGCTCGTATTGTCTGAAATCCCTTAAAAAAAGAAATTAACGACATCTAAAGGGAAAATATCTAAATATTTTAGTCATATGATGTCTACTTTGATTTAGTTCACAAGATTTTGGGCTAACGATACCATTTTTTAAAGGATGTATTCATCGTGTCCATGCTTGCAGGATATATGGAATTAGGTGCAAGACCCGTGGGAGGAACCGCAGAGAAAGACAAAGGAAAGAAATCAGGCAAGACTCCTCATGGGAAGGAGGATAAGGACCAGATGAAATTCCAGTTCCAGCGTGAACCTCTACGACCAAAAATCACCACGGACTGGAAAGAAATCTCAAACACCAATATTGGCCACGTCGATATTGATGAGTTTACGCAAAGAGTCAGGATTCACCCCAGGACTGACAATGCCAGATTAATTAGGAAGAGTGGAATCGTGAAGGTTGCAGGCTTCCCCCAATCTCTCATTGCCCTTGAGCTAGTCATGGCCTATCTGCAGGCCTACCAACCCAAGACAAGGACCATTGTTGACAAAGATTGCAATATTCTAGCTGACATGTCAGTCGAGGGAATTACAAAGACCTTCCACATTCCTACCTTTGAAGAAATGAAAACTCCCACCATAGAAGAATGTAAAGCGGCATGGGACAACAACCCAATGGGCTGCAAGAGATTGATAAATCAACATTGGCTCAAGGAGAAAAGGGGCAACGCTGTGAAGGTTCCCCAAGAACTCTTCCACAACGATTTCCACAAAGACTACAATGACCTAGTCACCATGTTGAACTGGGTAATGGGCCTTCCCACTACTGCATTCTTTTAAGAATGGATGGTATACTTTGTTGAGTAGATCCTCCGTGGGAACGAGGATGTCACCACAAAGGCCTCATTCTATTGGGGAGGTATGATAAATAACTGCTTCCATGAGCAGTTCATGAATGTAAAGAAAAGCTCCAAATTCTACATGACCTCCTATTTGGTCTATTCACTGGCAGAACAAAGGCAGTATAGTGGATTGTTTGTAGCACCCGATGAGGAGCCAAGGCGAAGATTGAAAGTCTATTACAGATATCCCCAACTCCAATCCAGAAACTTTAAGAAGGAATACTGCAGGGTGAATGATGCCTTTATTGGTCACATCATCCGATTACTTGGAGGGGATTTTGAGAGGAGAGTCTCTCACAAAGCACGGGCGTTCCTAAAGCAATACACTTTCCTGTTCCTACAATTCCACAAGTTCACCTACATTCATGCCCAAGATTTCACTGAGAGGCCGAAAAAGCTGCCCCGGTACCCCAATGACTGGATTATACTATTGGAACTCTCTCGGCAGCTGTAGCATGTGCACACCATCCTCAACAACAAGCGGTTGGCATGGATCTCTTATCACTTTACCTTTGGGCAAGGCATGTATAAACTGCAAACCTCACAGTGTGTTGGGAACTCAGAAAAGGAACTAGTAGAATACCACCTCCAACTACACACTGCTCACCCGTGGATGGACCCGTATGGGCATGTGAGAAAAGTGTTGGGACTAGAGTACGCCCATTTACATCATGTTGAGGATTTATGGGAAAATTTCCAGGACAACAAAGAGGTGTACACTAGATGCTACATGAGGATGACTGCATACTTTGTAAGAAGGGTGCAACTGTTCCCTATACCGGATCAGGTTGAGGAGGATTAAGGTACCGTCATGGATCCCCGATATACCGTAGTCTCCAATCTGTCGCTGCCTACAATTGACTAGGATGAATAGGAGGTTGATGACCTTGAAATTGTGACTAAACCCATTGTGGCCCAAACTGAAGAATGGGTTAAAGGGCAAGTGGCCCAGCTAAAGCAATGAGGAGTGGTCCTAACATATGAAGGACTCAAAAGTGAGCACAGTGCCATTGAAGATGTTGCCACTATAGTTTGAATGGGTGAGACATCCAAATCTCCTCCGATCACCAGATCAAAGAAGAGGAAAGGAATGAAAATGAAGCAGTCTTTGGATCCCAAGGTATACACAAGGAAGGATTCAGGAGGCTCACTTTCCAAGAATCCCAAGAGAACAACGGGCACCATGGAGCGACCTGTAATCCAAGAAGGTGAGGAAGAAAGGACAGATCAACTAGAACCTCTTTTGGCTCTCCCTATCTCGACTGCCCCATTGTCTCTCTCTCTGGCCATGGTCACCACATCCCCACCGACAGTAGACATCTCATTCCATCTTGCCCCTTCACCTCTGGCCAGGCCCGTAATAGTGGTTGAATCCTCCTCCCCCGTAACTACCCCTCCTTCACATTTGTGCAGTTTTGCACACACACCCCACTTGGAGTAGGGACCCTCCTTTAACGATGTCTTTTGACCTTTGGTTTTATTGGATTGGTCTTTTCAAGGTCTTGAGATGTTGGTCTTGCTGACTTTGGTCGTGCCTTGAGGTTTGAATTGGTTAAACTTAAGTCTTTGTCGAAATCCGGGTTTTGACCTGGGTCCGGGATTTTCCAGTTCAGTCAGATTTTCCCGGGTCCTGTCCTTTGTCTGGCTATTGCTGAAATTTCCGAAGCCGGGTTTCTGCTTGAATCCAGGATTTTCCGGCTCGGGCGGATTTTCCTGAACCTCATTAAAATCCCGAAGGAGGCGTTTTCCGCGGAATTCGTGCTCACCCAGATTATCCGTTTGGCTTGGTTTTTTCCAAAATTTCGTTTTGGGCTCGGGTTTCCGGATTTCCTTGATATGTCTTGTTGCTCATTAATGTTCGAAGTACGTCTTCCCTGGCGCGAATACAGGTGGATTTATAGGCCTTTGGCATCCATTTGATCTCACTATTCATTTGCTATCTGCTCTAGCGTTTGAAATTCTTCATTTGAGCTTTGATTGTTGGATTCGAGCTGCTTGTGTGCGGATTGCTTGAGCGCCAGTGTTGAGTTTTTCGTTGCTAGGGCACACTATTTCGTAGTGACTTCCTCGAGTTTGGGCTTCATTCGAAATTGATCCATGGTAAGTCGTTGTTGGCCCCTCCTTTTGTTTGCACTTTGATTGAATCTTTCGAGTCGATTGGTAGTCACTTCTGGCCGGCCCTTGCTTGTTTATGGTTATGTATTTGATGAAGTAGGGTTCATCCCACCTCTTCATGGGTTTTATTACCCGCCCTATGCTTGCTTCCGTCTATCAATTGAATGTCGGGTGTATCCCTGTGGATAGGTGTTTCGGTTAGGGTCCTGTCTGGTTGGCGCATGGTTTGCTATATATTGCGAGGTTAGGGTTTTGGTGTTTTGCCCGGATTTTGCCAAGTTCGGTGGATCCGTTGTGATTTTCATGTCTTGCGTCTTGCCCAACCCTGTTCATATCTTGAGAGATCCTGGTGTGCTTTGGCCTGATCATTTCGAAGGATAGTGTTTGAGACTTCGAGCTTACCCTGGTTTTTATGGCGGAGGTCTGGTTACTGAATTTAGGGCATCATTGTTTCGCCATAAGGATCAGTCATTTGTGGGTTTTGGGAATCCAAATTCATGTGCATTCGAAGTTTTGCTTATTGGGATTGATTTTATGTCCATTGGAATCCAAATAGGGGGGTTTACATGATCAACCGATTAATGGTTCGCACGTTAACGATCGTCGGGTTTCCGAGGTGTCCACGGAATTTTTGTGCACCCGGATTTTCCCGGTTTCTATCGTATCCGCGGAGTATGATGAATCCCGGAGTTTCGAGCTGTCCGCGGAAGTCCGGCCTAACCAGATTTTTCCGGTTTCCCAACTGGTTTCCTTCCTTTTCGATTTTCGATGTTGGGGGTAATGAAGTAAATGCTAAATGATGATTTCTTGTTGCTAATAAATGAATTTCATGATAATCACGCAGATCTTTTGTCCATATTAACGATTTATTTGACAAATGATGTCTTGGCAGCAGGAGTCCGTCTGGGTCGGATTTCTCCGAATTCCACCCCGACTGGGTTTTTCCGGTTTACCTCATTTTCCCAGATTGCTTCATTTTTCTGGATTTTCAAAGATTGATGATTAGTGATGGATCTTAATTGCTTTATGTGGTTTCTAGGCTAACCTTTTGATTGGAATATGTATGACAGTTGGATGCTCATGAGGTTCTTTTGTGGATGCAGGCTGAATCAAGCAAGGCTGCGGCAGGAAAGTCTAAGGGTGATACTGAAGGGTCCTCGGTTACAGAGACAGAGAGATTGAGATCGGATACCAAGAGTCAGTTGCCTGACAGCAAAATAGCTTTTGTATGGTCTGAAGTCTCTGACACTAATGTAGGAGCATGGAGGTATGAGGAATTCAAACAAAGGATAGCTCAAAAAGATCTATCAGATTTGACCAAGGGAATGATGAAATTTGGACTGGTCCATGTAGCAGGGTTCCCTCCTACAGTCCAGTGCTACGAGTTGATATTAGAGTGTGCCCGGCAATATGACTTCGATACGCAGAGGGTCGTTAGCTCCGAAGGAAGAGTCTTGGAAAACTTCAATCCAGTTTCTATTGCTCAAGCATTTGATATGCCGGATTTGCCATGTGTGTGTGCCCTAGACATGGATATGGCCAGAACTTACTATGAGGATGAGCCCACCAAAGCTCAGCAGATGGTTAATTCTTGGTTGGAGAAACCAAAATCTCATTTTTCCAAACTGCCCAAGCAATTACACAGGATCAAATTCAGACCAGACATATATGATGCAATCACACTATTGAGCAGAGTAGCCGGTTTGAAGAGTGCTGGAGTATTGGAGAGTTGGATGGTCCATGTGATCAACAGGATTGAGAAAGGCATCAACTACCATTGGGCAGGACTCATTAGTGCAATGATTGATAAGCAGCTGAGAGATGTGCTGGAAACTAAAAATTTTACCATGTCTTCCTATGTGATGTATGTGTTGGAAAGATTCTACCCATACAGGGGTTTGAATCCAAAGGGGACATTTAGACAGGATATAGTCTATGAGATATACCCGGAATTGCACCTAGGACATCAAGATTTTAGGAGGGAAAATGATGCATTTACAATGCATATTACTAGGTTGCTCCAAAATGCAGAACATGTAAGAATATCCGATGGAGCCAAGGAGCTAATAAAGAAATATGGAGCTTGGTTCATATAGTTTCCCACCTTCTCTTACATCAGAATTGACGGATGTCAAGCTGCTCCATATAGGTTGCCTAGGTATCCCACGGACCACATTGTGCTATTGGAGGTTACAAGGTAGATATGTGACTTTGATGCAATTGTAAAAAGGGCAAAGCATAAGACAGGGTTTGGTGGAGATTTCCCTCTAAAGATTGGCATAAGTGAAGTGTGTCCTTCGATTCAATCAGCGCATGCATCAGGGGATGAATTGAGTACATATGGTTTCTCTTTCCACTCTAAAAGGACAAATTTTGATATCACTGGAGAAGCGTAGAAGAAGGCTACCAAAGAGTACCATCACAAGGACGATCTGGAGGACTACTGGGCAAACATCAAAGATGACTTTGAGGCAAGGAAGAAAAGATACTCCAGGCTTCCGGTTGATGTGATTAGAATGTACAATGTCAAGTTGATCCCGGACCAGTTTGAGGATGACGAGAATCTGGTTCAAGATCATGCATATGAGTCGGTCAAGGATAGATCGATTGGAGAGGTAAACTGGGCCGAAAACGAGGTAACTGAGTTGGAAGACCTAATGGCCCCTGTCATGAAGTTTACCAAGTCATGGTTGAAACACAAAGTTTGGGAGCTAGAAAGTGAGAGGGTACCTTGTACCTTCAATTTAATGGGAAATCTAAATCCTCTTTCCACCTCAGAAGAATCTGGGGAAGAAGATCCCCATATAAGAGGAAAATGAAAGTGATCTCACACCTTCAAAGTTAAAGATCGAGGAGGCCCAAAGGAAAGTGATCCGGAACAAAAAAGGAAACCAAAAGGGAAGAAAAGAAGTCGAACCTTGAGAATAGGTAAGTCTGCAGAGGAGGAGGAACTTGAGAAGGCAGAAAAGGAAGATATTCCTCCAGAGCCGAAAAGGGCAAGGACAACTAGAGCTTCAAAGAAGAAGGATCAAGAGACTTCCAAGGATGAGACAAACCCTCTAGTGGTTGATGTGGAAAGCTCGGGAGAGAAAACCAGAGTTTACTCGAGGAAGTCAAGGACACCATCTCCCAAGGAGACCATGCAAAAAACAGATCCTCTTCCAATAGCGTCCACTGTGGAGCAACCGAAGGCTACTTCCCCTTCACCAAGTGTACCTGAGCAGGCGACCCCTGAAGAGCATGAGACTAGTGGAGAGGCAGAACCATTCAAGGAAGGAGAACTCTTTGGTGCAGCAGCTGAGCTTGAGGCTGAAGATGTGGAAGTGCACCCTTCTCCACTAGTGCAATATGAGGATTCTCCGGCGAGCAGCCAAGGTAACGGATCACCTGAGAAGGAGGATGTCCCTGTTAAAACCCCATCACCTCTGCAAGAAGAAGAGCTTGAATTGGGTAACCAAGGTGATCAGTCCCCTGAGAAAGGAAAAGATGAAACAGCAGAACAACATGAAGAGGTAAAGACAGATGAAATCCGGGTGGATCCTGCTTTCCCGGATTGGTTGGAAAAGGAGATTACAAGAAAGAAACAGGTTATTGTTGAGGACACCCCCCTCGATTGGGATGAGATGTTGGCCAAGATTGGCAAAGGTAAGAAGAAGAAGATGGCCAAGGTAGTTTCGAGGATAGAAAGAGATGAAGCAAGTAACAGGGTTATTCACATTGCCACCCCTGCTGCGGATAAAAGTAAAGATGAGGTCACTGGAAAAGATTACAATGTGCAAACTATCAATCTTGGACCAGCTTCTATAGAGCAGGATATTGAAGAATATGAAGGGTCCAGTGCAGTAATAATTGGGAGACTAAGGAAAGAAACACAATCCAAGCATGAGCTTAAAAGGGAGAATGAGAGGCTTAAGAAGTGTCTAGAGGACTTAATGAAACCTTTGCAATCTCTTCACCCATCTTCTTCTGCTACCGCTGGTTTCTTGCCTAAGGAAACTATTTCTGAAATTGAAAGGATAAAGACTTCTACCCAGACTGCAATGGATTGGTTGAAGGATGTCCAAGTGAAAGGAGATGATGCAATAAAGGAAATCCTTTCAATTGGAAAGGATGCAGTAAGAGCCAAGGAATTGTTAGGACATGTTTTATCTCAAGATAAAGGGGATATTGACCTTCTATTGCAGAAATCTAAAATGATTATGGAGTATGGTAAAGATCAGTTGGCTGTAGATGGAATCCTTCCCTCATCCAGACTTAATGAGCCTTGGGAATGGTTCGAGGCATTGCAGATTCGGTAGAAAGCCATCAGGAAGATCCATAAACGAAAGAAGCAGATGGATGGTGATCTGACTGGAGTTTATGATGGATGTATTGCATTCTTTGAGATAGTGACTGGCAAGAGGAAGATTGCTCCTAAGTACCTGAGCCTAGAAAAATTAAGGGAATAGTGGCATGATGTCTATGCCCCTGATTCTGAAAATGTTATAACAGGGCACCAACTAGATGATGCGGCAACCTACTTGGCTGTGATGGACAAGTACCAGGCGCATAAAGGTGATTGGAGTAAAATTGTTAAGCAGTCAAAAGAAGAGATTGGTTCCATTGAATGTCGGCTCAGGATTCTACCCTTGCCACTTGTTGCTGAGCTGGATAGAGTATTTTTAAGGGTTCATGGATCATTGGATCAGAATAAGGATAAGGGAGGCGGTGGTTAATGCCCATTTTGAGATTTGTGCTTCCCTATTATTATAGGGCATGTGTTGATCCGGGCTACATTGAGGAATGTGTTTGGGCCGACCTTGATGATGTATCGGCATTTAATGTGTGCCTTATTTTGAAATTCCTGAGGCCGACTTGTTTTGGCTATTATATTTTGTAAATGTTTGGCTGGGCCGACATGTTTTGAGGTTTCTATAAAAGGCATTCCTGCCTCATTGTAAAGGAGGGTCAGTTAGAAGGATAATAGAGACGATTTGAAAGGAGTTAGAGCATCATTGTAGTAGAGATAATAATTAGTTCTTGAAGCAAGTATTGTAACAGAACAGTGGAATTGTTGCAGCATTTTGGGGATCTAATACAATTGAAGGCATTGTGGTTTCTCTGGTGAATTCTTTGTATTGGTTTATCTTGCATGGTTCCTGTTGTTTCATCTCTGAAATTGCTTAAAGATCTAAGATTTAGTGTTAGATTTAGACTTAGATTAGTTTAATGAATAATGTTCATGATTTCATA
>VDFB02172397.1:0-22843 GCA_007258455.2 Sequoia sempervirens
GTTTCAAAATCCATTTCAAATTCATTTATTTCCCCAAAGTTGTGAAGAGCTCTGCTTTAAGTGATTTACCCAAGTTTTTAAACAGGAACGAGAAGTTTTTCAATTACTTTGTGAAATTCATTTATTGTGGTGTTGGCAAGCACAAGTTGTTTTTTATCACAATAAAGTTAATCTTTTTGACACTTTTTTATTTTTTCAACTTATCGCCATTATTTATGTATTGCTGACACATGATTTTTTGTATAATTTCAATCTACAATTGACATTCTAATAAAATTTGATATACCATTGCATTTTATCAATTGAGATCTTTTGTTGTTGTTTCTTGTATTATGTACTGGTTTTTTGGTCTCTAACTGAATGCTTCCTTTTAACCCTTCAATTTGCATTTTGTTGAGAAATAATTTAATTTTGAATTTATTTTTCATTTTTAAACACGACATTCATGTTAGAAATTAGTCTACTCCTGATGGCTAATTCCAACTACTGTTTGCTCCTGAGAGCTCCTGATGCTGCGTTTTCTACTCCTAATGGCTCCTGAAAGAGCCTCCGCTTCTTTCCAGCAGTACAACAATCTTCTCTTCACTTTTGTACGGATGTTCGTGTTTATTCTCCTGGAGTGACGGCAGTGCATTGACAATTATTTATGGTGAAAGTCTATTTAATATGCTTTTTCCTTTGACGTGAATGCAGGTTGCTTATGTTATTTTTGTTGAAAAAGGTTTTTTCACTTAAGGTGAATATTAAGTTATATAAAGGTGTTATTAACGACATTTATTATTTTACCCTTTTGCTCGGTGGAAAAGCTTTCTCTCTAAGCCTTGTTTTAACTTCTCTTAGCTGGCTTTTACGGTGAAAATTAATTGTAATTAATGTACAAGCTATAGCTGTACATTCTTCTGGAGTATTCTGCCCACAAACTTTTATGATCAGTTTTGTATGATAGTTTTACACAGAAGAAGAAAATAGAAGAAGAATGAATATATTTGGTTGAGAGCAGAAAAATATTTTTTACTTTTGTGTGCAGCTGCAGCTGGTGTTTAATTTTTTTGGGTTAAGTATATATGAAAATCTGGGTTGGTGTTTAATTTTTTTGGGTTAAGTATATATGAAAATCTGGGTTGTTCTTATGTTGTTTTTGTTTTAGTTTCTTAATTCTCCCCTGCCTCTGGCCCTCATCATTCCAGATGGTCTGAGCAATTATGTGGGGTGAAATAATGGAAGAGGAAATATCATGCATTGGAGCTTGATTTGCTTCCTTTGATTTTCTAAAAAATTGTTTAAGCAGAAGAAACTGTCTTTGTTATTAAAACTCATTAAAAGAAAATTTAGATTAACAAGATAGTCAATTACCAGAAATATACAAGAGTCAGGTGTTGGAGGGTTTGCTAATCATTGCAACTGAACTCATTGCAAGCCGCCTTCAATTGTTCCACATTGTCTCACTCTCATTGAATATATTTTTGTCTTTAGTCTGGAGTTGTTAGAATTATAAATAACTTCTTTGCAATTACAAAATGTGACAAATGTGTTGTTATTTATTTAGTCAATCGTATGATCAAATATATCGTGGAAAACTCTTGCATGATTTACATTATGTTTTATTTCTATATGATTTCTTTCTAATTACAGTATTATGATTCAACTTGTGGTTAAATGAATTTGTGATTGCAGGAATTCTATGCGGATTTTTTTGTTATTGATCCCTATCATTTCACACTAATCACCTGGTTGTAGGAATTTGTGATTGCAGGAATTCTATGCGGATTTTGTTGCTGTTGATACCTATCATTTCACACTAAATTTGCCATCAAACTATGTCTATATGCTGCAACTAGTCTCAGATCCCCAGAACAGTCAGTGCTTTTGTAGTCGTGTAGTTGATGGCATAGCTGTTGTGCTCTTGGCACTTAAACGGCGACCTGTTATTCGATATCGAAGAAGCTCAAACATAGAAAGAAGGATTGCACAGGAAATCGCAGTACGTAGCTTTCCAAGACAAAGCACCAATTTATTTTGGTATTCACTTGAGTTCATTTTTTGTGAGGAGTCTTTCACAATTTTGTCATTTAAAATTTTGTTTTTTTAATTTTAGGACATGCAATATTAGATTTTCAATGCTATTGTTGATTTCTACAGAAGCTCGTATATGAAGAGGAAAGTGGCCTCTTTGATTTCAGACGCTCAGAAATTGCTCCCCTGCTTTTAGTGCTTGATAGGCGAGATGATCCTGTGACTCCTTTACTGAACTAGTGGACCTATCACGACTGCCTCGAACAATTGCAATTTTGTAATCTAGGTTATTTATTCATAAGTGGTAATTCTTGTGTAGGTGATTTCACTCCATAATTTGATAGCAAGATTCTTTGTTAATGCAATTTTTCATATCACTTTTCAGGAAATGGTACATGAACTTTTGGGGATTAAAGACAATAAAGTGGATTTAAGAAATGTCCCTAAAGTTCCAATAGATCAGCACGTGACAATGGTTACTGAAATGAGCAAGGCTATTGATGTCGAAAATTAATGTCTTTATCTCATACAAAACAGGGCTTACCATGTAATGCAAAGCAGGCGGCAGCTTTTGAGGTAGTTTCCATTTCGATTTTGACTATAGGTTGACATTTTGGTGGCTATGCAACTGTTTGATTTCATGGCTCATGTATCTTCCTTTCTTTGAAGAAATTTTTTCCTTTGGTAATAGAGATTCTATATTATTGTTGCTCAAGAACACATGAAACATCATTGTGATTGAATGTGCAAGTAAATAAGATTTAGAACGTCTGTATGATTTATTTCTTTCATGATAAACAAAATGTTCTGCATTATTGTCACTCAAGGATACATGAAATATGATTCTATCTAAATGCTTAAGAGAATTAGTTCAAAATATCTATGATTAACAGTTGGTTTTTAATCAAGGTCCAAATTTCCATTACCATGAAACTTTACTTCCCTGGGGTATTTTTATTTTTCACTAGGTAAGTTCATGTCAAAAAAATGCAAGTCTTCCCTCAAAACTTAGTTGAGTCTTAATAAAAAAAATCTCGAGTCCTCAATGAGTCATGCTAGATTGAGACTCAGTGTGTGAGTCAAGCTGACTCAACATGCCCCACAGAAAGACCTATGAATCAAGCTGAGTCTGCTAAGTATTCAACAAGTTTTCAAACTATGCTATCAATAACCCAACTGACTATGACATGCGTCATATGGAAGCCCTGGTAATTCTCAAATTTTCAAGATCCAATGATTTAATCCCTGAAACCTAAATGCTACATCTGCAAATGCATTATGGGATAATTTGAAAATCAAATATCAAGTCTTCAAGGAAAATAGAGTTCTATATTTAGAAGATTTGTTGTTTTCTATTAAATGAAAAATGCATGTTTATATGCCTTAATGCCACAGACAAGCAATCTTACCATTTTAGGTTAAGAAACAAATTTAAACTTAATGTCTACCACGTCTAAAAAGAGAAAGGAAAAAATGGATTGAAGGATGTTAATCAGCTAAATTGTCACATACATTCAGACTTTCAATTTCTCCAATTGATTCACTTTTCACACAACAGCAATGGAACACTACATTCTCATCCTATCTGAATGTAACTGCTATTTTAAATAAGATTAAAATTACAATATATCAATAAATCTAAAAACATGACTGAATTCAAACTACAATTTTGAATTTTGTTGCCAGGTAAAAATTTATTCAAATTGGCATGTTGTCTGTTGCATAGTACAATAAAGAACTAATAGGAAAGCATTTGATTTCAATACTTTCACATTATTTTTTATTTTCCTTATTGGAAAGGCTCTTGGAACTACCAGGGGAACTTAACGATACATATGCTGATTGCAACTTTTCTATGGTACAAGATGTTTGAAACTTAATTTGGTGATCATCATGTTATCATGGAAGTTCCTTATATGCTTGCAGCTTTGGCACAATATGGTTATTTATGTAAGTACAAAAGATTTGCTATTAACAGCTCTGCTCATAAAAAGTAAAATTATTGACTATCCAAAAAGTCCAATTTCCCTTCACTTCAAAGAACACCTATCAATCAATTGACTTGATTGCTATATGCTAAGGAGGTAGAAGCTGAGGCTGGGCAGACCTCAACATCCTTGAAATAAATGGGTATACAGCCTTGGGCCCCCAGTGCTAGGGCTAGTATAATCACAAATCCAAGTCAAAGTTAAACTTGGCGAGTCCACAACTTTGACTTGTGGACTTGGCCGAGACTTGCAAGTCTTGGCCATCAGACTTGGCTGTTTATGAAAAAAATTAGAAAGTCAACTTGAAAAAAAAAAATATTTAAAACATTTTTCCATATATACGTAATTCCTGAGTTTCAACTTGTTGCACTGAATTAAAGTCTCAGGCGAAAAATGGCCAAGTCTGAGTCTTAACACTACGGTACAGACATTGATTTAGTTATTATATTTACTTTCCTTTCAAAAGACTTCAATTTTTTCCTGTTCTCTTTTTTGAAGTGATTGTAGATAGAAAACAGAGAGTAGTAATGTCCACTAGAGAGTATGTTGTAAAACTAAGGACTGTATGAGTTGCTAATTCCATATCCATAAAATAGCAATGCGACATACAAAATTACAAGATAGGTTCAGGATCTGGATGATAAGGTCTTTGATGCCAGCATAAGGCTTTAAATGAGTGTAAGTATGATTTAACAATGTTCAGGTATCCAAATATCAAATGACATGGCCATTTCCCACAGCTAGAGCATCTAACTGTTGAGAAATGATAGATTCATTATCATTTGTGTATATCTAAGGTATGATTATTGTAGTCATAAAAAATAACAGTGATTTGGTTTCATAATGATACCTTATATAAATTATATGCTAATCCATCCTATTCTTCTGGAAATCATTTGGAATAGAGATAACTTTACAGATGTAGATTGTGCTTTTGAATAGTACTGAATCTATGAAATATCAGATGCTATGTACGTTGCCTTAAATAACAAAATCATCCGAGGATAATCAGAGACTCTATTTTATTATTGAATAATGCCCATAAATTTACTTTTGAAGATAAATGAAATGTTTAGTACGAATCCTCATGCTGACTTTAAAAACAAAATTTGATTGAAGCGCAAGGAAATGGAAGTGCGAATTCCTAAACTATTTTTGTTTTTTACTTGTATATTCAACATTTATGCATTGTCAGTAATCCACATGGCAATGAGTGCTTCTCTTAGGATAGCCATATACTAGTTAATACAATGGAGAGCAGATTGATTGGGACTTAAATAGGTTGATATTGCATTCAATCTAATCCATTGGACAGAGAAAATGTGGAATCAATTATCAGTTGCCTATTTATAGCTTCTAACTCACTGCCAAAACGTGTCTTTTAACACCCATCTCAAGGCTGGACTAGAACTTAATATACAGAAACAATACGTCATCTACTAATTCTAACCAAAAGCATAGTTTGTAAGAATAGAATTAATATATTAACTAGTTTGTTTTAAATGATTTCTCTTGGTTAGTTATGTGTCTCAGACATCAGAATTGTATTATTGTTGATAAATTTATGCAAAAATTTACTCCTCTCCCTTCTGCTCACTTGATTTTTGTTATTTTCCGAAATGGCATCATTTGGTAATCTCTAATAACAACATCCTCAAACAATTTTGGCTTATTTCTATGGTAGTACTTGTTTTGTGTTCTCGTTTAGAGGCTTTGTCTTCCATCTTTGCAACTTGCTTGGGCGTGGGCCTTATCTTGGATGGGTTGCTCTCTCTAACCACATACTGCCTCAAGAAGTGGCACCCTACCTTGTCTTCAAAAATTAACAGTCATCTTATTTTCATAGAATTCTATTGTAATGTTGTTCAATTACCTGCTTCAGCTCCTTGTGTGATAGGGCTGCTTCATTAATTTTTTCGCTGAACAAGTATCTCACCATAGTCTCGTGAACTTAGCATGGCAAAAAGCTTGTGAGCTTCTTGTGAGTAACTCGGTGAGTTTTTCCTGCAATTTGGCCACTGAAAAATATCCAAAAACACTTGTTCAAACCCTGTTTTTTTTTGTCATTTTCGTCTTCAGCAATGAGGATCTCACCAACATGAATTAAGTGATGAATTAATTTGATTTAGAAGAAGAAGAATCTTATGAACATCCACAATACCAAAATAGTCTATGGGATTACAAAGCAAGAACAAATAACCTCTGTGGAGGTTGCTAAAACTTAGCAAACACAACAAATCAAAACAAAACTATTCTTGAACATTTTGGCAGGAACTTCGCTGCTCTACAGCTCTTGTTGTAATTGCAAATCACTTCTCAACATTAATAATCATGTAAGAGTTGATCATTAAAAAAAAAAAGTTTTAATTTGAAAATTTATAATTTATTGAGAGGGCATGACTTGATACCTTTTTGTCAAGATAATATTTAAAAAGTAAAATATTTCATCAAAATATAGTAAGATTGATAAAGATGTAAAAATTGGAAAACACTTTTTTTTTTTTTTAATTTGTTAATTCTAAGATTTAATATTTTTTTAAAAATGATACTTTATAATCTTGACTATTTAAAAATTGACTATTTGAAAAAACTGTTATTGTAAATAGAATGGTCAATGGGTATCACATTCCAAAACTTCTTAATAAGAAAACTCCATTTCTTATGTTTAATAAAAAAATAGAATGGTCAAATTATATTTAAGAAAATAATTACTCATCCTTTTTAGTCTATGTAATCATTTCAAAATCTAGATCTCTCACCCTAAGCTCTCCATTGGGATTTTCTTATCCAAGAATTTCTATTAGAGATTTTTTTTTTTTGTATTCTTACTTATGATAGTATTATGCTATATTTTTCCTTTTATTCTATTGGATCTAACTAATTATTTGGTTCATTATAACATTCTTAAATAAATCTTAAGCATAATCCATAGTTTCAATTGGTAAAAATCCAATGATTTGTAATTATTTATATGATGATTCTTAAAATTCAATAATTCTATAATAAAAATTAAAATTTTTCTTATTCTTAATACTTTAAAACTTTAATTTCTCAAGCCATTTATATTATATTTTTTCTTATTTACAACAATAGGAGAATAACATATAAAGTATTATGTACTCAATTTTAAGATGATGGGCCAATTTCTAGAGTCATTTAGCTTATTAAATTTTTTGACTTAGTTTAAATTTTAAAAATGTTCATATGTTGAGTAATAGTCCAATAATTCTCTCCACTATTAATGAGTAGAATATTGATATTTATTTTAGGATTTTCTCCTTTCTATTGTGTAAATTTTTTAAATTAAATTAAATGGGAAGGAAATTTTTTTTAACACCCCATTTATGTGAAGTCTCATTTTTCCTCCCTTATTTTGCTAGTCTTCTTTTTGCCTTCACTTGCCTATTATTTTTAATTAATTTGAGGAATCCTAAGTGGAAAATCTTGTATGATTTGTACCTTTGGTTATTTTATCTATCCCACATGTTCATGCCTTAGTAAAAAATCTAAGCTACAATATCAATTTTACCTTTGCTACAATATCTTAAAATTGACTAAGTGTTTGTGTTGTCAAGCTATCAAAGTTTCAGTGTTCCTTCTATTGCCATGGTTTCTCTATCAACCCTGTCTCCATGCTTATGCCCTTGTAAAATCATTTAAGAATTGATTTGTTAGAATTTTTGGTTTTCAAGGTTTTCCTTTCTCTTATACCTCTTTGGTATTTATTTTAAAGTCCCTGTAACACCTAAAGTTCATTTTATAAAATAGCCTAAGTCCTAAGTCTTTCAAACTTTTGAGGTGTCAGCTTCTTTCATACCTTCATCATTCCTTGACATGCTTCCCTTTCCCTTCCAAATTATCAAAGACCACCCTTTGTTAAATTCCAAAATCTTTACTTATCAGGTTTTTAGAAATCTTCTTCCCCCAATACCACCTTGGCATATGGTATGAGTCCTTTCCAACCCCTAACATCTTACTCATTCCCTCAGCTCATTGCAAATTATCCTAAGCCATTCATTGAAGTTTAATTTTTTTCTCTTTGGTGATCCCACAATAGTGGTTTACAATTTTTGGCAAACGGACACTAAACTATTTTTTCTAACTAAATCTTCCCTTTTCGAGCACCCTATAAGCGGCTAAAAAAGGAATTTGAAGATGATAAAACTAGAGTTTAAATGACATTTTGTTTGTAGATTCTAAATATATTTTTTTCAAAAAATTTGGAATCATATTACATCTCTTTTTCCATCTCCCTCAAGAACAAGTTTTTTTCAAAAAACAACATTTTTAAGGAGTGAAACTCACCGTATAACACATAACATTTTTTCCATGAAGGATAAAATTCTAATTCTTTCAAATTCTAATTTGCCCACATGTGCAGAATAGAGAGTGTGATTTTCAGTGAAAAACCTACATTCACAAGAAATAAAAATAAATATAATAATCAAATTCAATTTAATTAAAATTATACTTTTTTTGGAAGCTTATAATAAGGACTACATACTTACAAAATTAAAATTTAAATGTATTTATTTAATCCCAAAGGTAAATCAAAAGTGGTTTTATCTGACATTTTGATAGGTGTAAAGGAGACTACATTATAGGTATGGTTTAAAACTAGCAAGGTTCTATCCAAGGGGGCTTGGTATCAGGTGGTTTGATCAAATCCTCTTCAATTGGAATCCTTTAAGTGTAACTTTTCAAGGCTTAAATCATTATATTTTCTAAAATATGTGATTTTGCAAAAATCAGGACCTCCTAGAAAGTGTAAACCACTATTGTGGCGACACCCTTTCCTCCTTTTTTCATCCATTAAGAGTTAACCTTAATCCTTGATGCACCACTTCCCCCTTTCTTTCAAATATCTTCTAAGTCCTTTATGATTCAAACTTGTATCTTTTCATTTCCCCTCATCCCTTCTTGGCATGTAATATGAAGGAGGCTCAATGCTCAATGTTCTGTCAAGTTGCCATTGTCTTAACATCAAATTTTCTCTTGCTCCTCTACTAAAGGAAAATGTTACATTAAGTTTTTGAAGCTTGATGTTTGATGGCTCAATGCCTTATCATGGTTTCATAGATACATTATTTGGTTTTTCTCTCAATCAATAAGCATTGAGGTAGGCACAAGGTGTGATCCCCAAATCTTCTCCCTCAATTAGAAAGTTATACTTTCAACATCCTCTCCCTTTTCACCTCCTTAATATGTAGTTAATGGTAAGCCTAACACTCGACAATTGAAAAAGGTAATAGTAAGGTTCATTTGAGGTTTCCAATGATTTAATATTATTTCTTTTGGCAAGAGGGTAATCTCAATCCTAATACTCTGTTGATAGACCCCAAAAGGTGGGATTTTGATCAGAAGATGCCATTAATGCTCACCAACACCTACAACCACCAAATATCAATCCAAGGAAGCTACAAGGGAGTATTAAATGCATTTTTAGTAAGGATTGAGGAGGATTATGATGCCCATACTTCATTTATGATTTGTAGACCCACTTTTTTTTATCAAACTCACACCTCTAGGATGTGATTTCAACATATTTCGTTGATGATTTCAAATAATATCACACTCAAACCCATGAATTATCAATAAGAAAATATGGAAAGGATCAAAGGCATGATTGTATGAGACATGTGTGATATAGTTACTAGAGTATCTCATGGTTATAGCTTCTTATGCAGTATGTATTTCTAGCATTTTGTACACCCTCCTACCATAGGTATATCTACCTTAGTTTCTATTTTAAGGGAAGAAATATTAGAATATATCATAAGAGATGATTTAAAAATTAGCATAAGAGAGATATATAGAGGAAGCCTTAGAGTTTCAATTTCTAGCTTTGGGTTGTCCAATTTTATATTGTAATGATCCAAGTTATCCCAGATCTATAATAAAATATTATAAACCTTTAATATTAAGTTATTAAAGGTAGAATCAACCTTAGTTGAGTTTCTTCTTGTGTGTGGCATGCATTTCTTGATATATATTATTTAGTTTTTCAACCAAAATTCTATAAAATCCTTGCAAAGATTTTGTAAGGTATATGTTTAGCATAATAAAGGAAATATATGGGAATATCCATAGATTATAACTGTACTCACTTAATAAATTCAACAACCATTTATTAATTTTCTATGTATGTGTAGAGCCTAGCTTTCCTATGCATTCTTAAAGTTGGTTTTTGCGATATCTTGATTAATACATTACCTTAGTTTTTGTTACATGTTTGATTATATTCAAAGATTTGATTTCCCAATGGATAAAGGAATCAATATATGACTATAATTCTCTCCCCATAATCCTCAACACACTTTAAATGCATCAACTTAAACATCTTTAGAGTTATATTTTTTTGTTTGTTCTAACTTCCAAGTTTGAATGTAAATAACAACATAAAGGGTTATTGTAAACACATTCTTAGACATTTATATCGTAGATCCTTTTTTAATAAGGTGATAAACCTTACATGTCCAAACTAGCACATAAGTATATTGTGACTCATGTATTGAGATGCATTATACATAGACTATATTTTAAAATAAGGAAGTTTTTAATCATAATTTAAATAATAAATTCAACACCTTAAGTAAACCACCCTTGGTCTTGCAAAGAAAAAAATGAAGGAGGTCTTATCCACCTCAAAAATTGATCCTAGCTTGCTCAATATACATATGGTTTTATGGTAATCTTATCAAGATTGACACCCCTAGTAGTTGGGAAATTATCAAACTTAGGGATTTTTCATTTGTAGCTCATATCACTAAAAAATTAGTGTTGTTTTTAGGGATAGTTAAATCAAGACTTAACTTGAAGAACCATGTTAATCAATAACCATTATGCAGCTAGGAAAGTATTGGTACTTGGTTAATATAATTAAATTTTATTTATATGGATTATTTTCTTGTTTCAAGGAGTGAAAAATTAGTCAAGGTAGATAAAAAATTTAATGTCATAAGATAAAATAATGAAAAGAGATCAGTGACTAAAAGGTCAAGAAATGCCTAAGGCTACTTCCTTTCATGCAAGAAGGTGATGAGAGAAATGGAAGTTTAAGAATTCAAGCATATCAACTCTATGTAATTCTCCAATTATTTAAGGAGTGGGTACTTCAAATAGGAGAGATGCATAAAAAATAGTATAATCAATATACATCACATACTTTCGCTACTAATTTTATCCAAAAGTAATATAAGAACCTTTAAGCATGATTTTAGTATGTTTGGAAAAGAGATAATGAATAAATATGCATCTCACAAAATTTAGATATGAACCTGTCTCTGCCTCCACATATGAGAAACATAAGAGGAAATAAGAATAATAATTATCCTACTTCATCTCTAATAATTGAATAAGAAGTGGAGACTTTATTCAATGATGTTGTTTAGGCTAGTCAATAATAGTGTGAGCATATTGAAAGAGATTTAGATCACCAAAAACATCTTATCAACCAGCTTAGATAAAGGAAACATGAAATAGAAACACAATTTGCATTAAGAAGAGCTAACCTTTCTCAATGGGTATAAAAAGTAAAATAAATGGTGAACAGCTTGTTGAAAATGACCATTCAGCTTATGCAGAAATTAAGTAGCTACATGGTTTTAGCAACATCGAAAAACCTAACATGAATAGCAGGTTAGTTGTTTGTGTAAAGAAACATTTTCTCAAATGAATTCATCATCAAGGAATCATTTCAAAAGATGTTCACTTCATCAAAGAATTCAAAATAAAAAAGATGCCCCATCACGAGGGGAAGGTTGAGGCTTCTCCTATAGGAAAAAGTTGCTCCCTCCTCGAAGGAAAGTTCTCAAGTCCTTTCTTTGCGAACCCATGATGGAAGCCATTTCATTAGGGGTCCAAGTTGAAAATCTGACTTGAAAAGGTTTTCGCGAGGATTTTTCAAAAATATTTGTTGAAACAAATGCATTTTTGAAAATGAGAATTTGTCAATGAAAATAATGTTTTCACACATGCAAAGGAACCACTCAAGGAAATAAGAGATAAGAAGAAGAATTAAAGAGAAGTGGCATGAATAAGAGACACATGGATGATATGATATTTCAGGGTCAGAGTTGCTCATAAATATATGTAAGTATAGTAATAGTATATAAATGAATTGTCATCAACCCCCTACTATATCAAGGCAAGTGAAGAATGCATGAGAAGACAAAGTAAAAATAAAAAAATGGGTCAACAAGGAATGGAAGCCAAAATTCCCCCAACACTTTGCAACATCCCCAATTTTCCAAAAATCAAAACAAATAATAGAGGAAGAATGATGATACAAATAGAGGAAGTTTATGACACAAAATCACTCCTTTATGCAAGCACCAAGAAGGGTGAAAAGGGTTATCTAGGACACAAATAAAACAAGCCGCGACTGAACACATCACAACAAACCTGAACCTATTCTAAAGATAGAAAGGCCTCCCCATAACACTCACATCGACCAAGAGGTCATCGCTTCTCAATCTAAAATTTGGCTGGGGAAGGACAAGCCTACGGTGGTGGAATATTAAGGGGGGGAGCTTCTGAACCTCCCACAACAAGGGCCAAGGAAGAAGGCCCTACAAGGTCTTCTTCGCTTGGATCTTGTGGAGCAATGGTTAGGGACTTCACAAAAATTGCCAACAAGGTCGGGACGTCGTCTAGAGAGTTAAACATGCACTTTATGGGAGTGCCATGTCGCCTCAATGGATGGGGAGGGCGTTGCAGAAGTTTACCGCTAGGCTCACTAAGTGACTTCGGGAGGCGGTGAAAAAGCTGAGAGGGAGGTCAGAGCACCATCACCGGAGTGCCTGTAGGATGGCATTAGGTTACCCTTGAAGGGTGGGATCCCTCCTCACCTACATTGTTAGAGGGAAAATATTTTCTTTCCTGCTTTACATCCCAGGGGGATGCGTGACTCCCTGCTCTGAGGAGCAAGATGCACATGGGAGGAGGGAGGAAAAGCGTGGCAGAAACCGAGGTATTAAAGGCCTTGTCCATGAGTTTAGTGAATGGGGATTTCTAGAAGGGACATCAACAAGGGCAGCTCCACTAAAGGAGCGATGAACACCTACACATTTTTGGGGTCAGGCACACTCATACTCATAGTAGGAGCTAGAAGCGAGACTAGACTAGATTGAATGAAAGTAGAGGAGAGGAGAGAGGAGGATGCATCAAGAGGCCCTAATTGGCGGGGTGGTCAACTCTCTTTCCCTTTTGGTGTCACTGGGCAGGCCTGTTGCAGTGCTTGCATTCACATGCAAGGTAGTTTTCATGACTCTTTCAGTTAGAGGCCGAGTGCTGCAAAAGGAACAAAAGGTTCCTACTTAACGCTATAGAGGTGTTCATCTTTGGCAGGAGGGATATACTTGAGATAGAGGCGGAGGAAGATGTTGAGATACAATGAGGGGATTCATCTCTAGCACCTCGGTGATAGACCTCTTCCCATTCACTACTTTAAGAGCAAGAGCGGTGGGAGGCCACGAAGGCTGAGACATAGAGGATTCCCCATGGGGACCTTTCCTTCTATTGTACAGGTAGGGCCATGGTCCAGGAGGCATGGTAGGAAGGTCTGATATCCTAATCTTAGCTTTGCGCCAATCAGGCACCATTAGACTTCTCATGTAAAATCCAGGAGTATTCATCCAAAATTCTCTTTCAGAAAGTGGAGCGGAAGAAGCACCCTAAGGGTGGTGAGGCCTCTTCTTTCCCTTTAGAGAAGAAGTGATAGCTTGTTGCTAGACTGAGTATGTGTAGGATCATCATGGAAACCACAATGAGGCCCCTTAAGTGGCAAAAATTTAGAAAAATTAGAGTTGAGCAACTTGACATAAAAATTTGAATAAGTTATCTATATTATTTCAAAATATGTAAGAATAGGGTGTAGCAAATTTAATGTAGTTTCAAGCTACTAGTTTATTTAAAAAAAAATAAAAATCTATTTATTTAATTTGAAATTTCAGAAATGTGGTTATTACTTAAATTTTAGGAATAAAATAGTAGGTGTTTATTGACCACCTATACAATAAATGATTTTTTAATAGATTTTGAATGCAATTAGAAGACTCATGTCTCGATGTGATGTATATTTTTTGTAATTTTTTCCAAGTAAATAATTAATTATGATTTTTTATTACAAATTTTAAAAAGTAAAAAAATGGTATGTCCACTAACAACGTTAAATTCCATGAAATTCATTTTTTTAAATCCTATGGTATCTGAGAAGCATGAGAATGTGACATGTTTTTGGATTCAAAAAATGTGATACCCTTTGAAAGTTATAGATGTTTCAATTAGCCTATCAATCAGGACTTTCGTTGTAATTCAAAATGAAAATCAATAATAATTATTTATTAAATTCAGTGAAACATAATTTTTGGAAAGCCAGAATCTCCTTTAAAACCCTTTTGTTTCATCAATTTAGAGTTGGGGTGTAGGCCACCTACAAACCCATCATATTGCCACTTTTTGGCCCATCATGATCCTGCACATACCCCACTACCAGAAGGGTCAATTTTGGTTGTCCCTTGTCCTCGGTCTTATACTTCACATATTTTTGGTAAAGTAGGTCCATTCTTGGGGGAAGTGGACCCACCGAGGCGGGCCAAAAATGATCCAGCAAATAGCCCCCACGGGACACCAATGGTTGGTATCAAATGTCATGCACAATGTGCACAACACCTTCATGGGAGAATTTAAGACATTTATGAATGATGGAAGTGATTCCATTCATGGAAGCTAGCCAAGGTATGCCTAACTTCACCCTGAACAAATCCGATTCTGAAATAACGTCAAAGGTCGTATCCATGGTCCTAGGTCCAACTAGGAAAGAAAGAGTTATTGAACCATATGGCTTGACAGAGAGACCATTGTGCGTACAAATGGTAGACCTTTTTTGTTCATACTCTCCTCTCCGTAAGAAATTCATCCATAGCGTCTCCTTTGTAATAACATTCATTCGGCTCGCAGGGTTGACTAAGACCCCCATCACAATGTTCCCATTGAGGTGAGTGGGAATGTAGAGGGGAGAGGGCTTATTGTTCATGGGAATATAATGCGAGGTCAATGCCATGTCTGGTGAACCAGTCGCAGGCTACGGGGAAGGTGTAACTGTGATCATGTTAACGTACTTTGAGGGCTGAGTGGTAGAATCAAAAGGATCAATAATTAAGTTAGTAGAATGAGATGAAAATGGGTCCATTTATATCTACAACTCACTATTCACTTTTGCCATTGATTTATTTGCTTTTTTTTACTCCCATCGAGACGAATAGTACCATCCTCAATGCGGTCTTGTATCTCGTGACATAGGTACATACAATGTTTAGTATCATGTCCGTTGACTCGATGATACTGAGAGAAGGAATTTGCATCATACCAATCAAGGTAAGGCTCCTTGAGAGGTTGAGGTTTCTCCTTGAGGTTATGACATTATCCTTCAGCAACCTCTGCAAGATGGAAGAATAAGATTCTGCTAACTTTGTGAGGTTTCTCTTGCACTTGAGGTCATTATCATTCATTGCGACTATTACATTCGCAATAGCCTTGCATTTTCTTGAGATCGATACAATGTATTTTCCTTTTGAATAGGGGTGCGAGGAGGATCCCCCAAATTGAACTACCATTTTTTGATATTCTTGTAATGTAGCACACAAATGTGTGAAAGAAGGGTATTTCATGAGGGAAAAATTTTCCTACCATGGTCTCTGCAGGTTCCCTATGAACACCTTCTACACGTCAGAATCAAGTAGAAGGTACGAGATCTGAGAAAAAAGCATTTGGTATTGTACTATAAAATCAGTTATCTTCTCGTTATCCCCCTGCTTGCACCAAACGAGATCTAAAAAGGTCATCTTCAGTCTGATGTTGGCTTCTAACCATCAATGAAACTGATTTACAAGTTGATCAAATGAGAAGATAGAGTTATCGGGAAAGGAATAGTACCACTCGAGTGATGTATCTTTAAGAGATCGAGGAAATAATTTTTCCATCAACACATCATGATGGAAGAAGTTTGTACAGATGGCATTAAAGGTGGACACATGCGTTTTTGGGTCCCCTTTGCCGCCATATTTCTCAAATTTTGGAATCTCCATTCCTTGTGGGAAGGGAGTACTTAGGACTACTACCGATAATGGGCTATGTCAGAAGAAGGGTTGAAAGATAGGTTGGGAAGAAGCTTGGGAGAGACTCATCAGCTGGTTTTGTGTACGACCCATGTTCTAAAGTAGGGCACATTCAAAATAGGTTTAGTAGATGATAAAGGACTAGTGGAACCTCCAAAATCACCGCCACCAGAACCACCTCTGGAACCACCTCCGAAGCCATCGTTGTGACCACCGCCAGAGCTGCCACCACTGATAGGGCCTCCACCGAACCCACCTCCACTACCGAAGCCACCCCCATGGTCTCCATCGGGGCCACCTCCGCCAGCTCCACCTCTGCTATCGAAGCCACCCCCATGGCCTCCACCAGGGCCACCTATGCTAGTGCTGGATCCGATACCAAAGCCACCACCACCCATTCCACTAGAGCGTCCGCCACTAGGGGTAGTAGGAGGGGTGAAACTAAACCCAAGGGGCATTTTACTCACTTTGATAGTGGGGGGATTTTGAGAAGTAGATGAGACACTAATTGAGGGCCCTATTTTGGCCTTGTATATAGATGTGATGGGCATTGAAATGCCTATTTGTCTTTCATAGGTATTGAGCAGTTCTCCTCGGGTGGTACCCGATCTAGGCTTATATGAAGGGACATAAGCTTTAGTTAGATCGGCAAGGCCACGAATGAGTTCTATGCTTGTTTGATCCTTTCCTAACAAATGCCTCACTCGCTAGTAAGCATAGTAGCTCTTGCCATGTTTGGTGCTTTCTCCAAGTGATTCATAAGGCCTCCCAATCTGTTATCTAATGCCAAAAGGTTTTTCGCAAGGACATGTAAAGCCTCATTCTTGTCCATGGACGAAGCTATAGGGGATGTTGGAGGAGTAGGAATGCAAGTGGTCTTGTCTACGAAACCCATCTCGTTAGTGAAGCCTGTAGGAAAACCCATAGTAAACTCGTTAGCTAAACCCGTGGAGAAATTGGAGGAAAAAGTAGAAGTGACTTTCATCTTCTCCATCGGTAAGTGTCACACGCTTTTTCTAACAATGTACCCAAAAGTTGTGGAATGCGCTGTGATGATCATAAACCTTCACAACACTCATGGTTACAACAATCTCAAGGTGCAAGGGAAAAGCCTCAATATAGACAAATGGGTAGATGATATTCATGTTGAGTTCACCAAAAATGTGGGGACCAACCACGTTAAGGCTTCAGGTCAAGAAGAGCCGAGAGCAGAAGGTTGCCATAACTTACCTCACTCTAAAGGATGTATTGGGGTGATGATTGAGAATGAAGAGCACTATATAGTACCTTTGTCACTCTACAGACCTGAACTTTAGGTTTAGGCTAGGCGAGCTAGTTTTTGGAGTCGGTATTGTAGCTCAAATAACTCTCTGTCTGAGGATGGAAGTGCGGTTTTAGGATGACAACATGACACGCTGGCATCTCTCTGGTGCACTAGCATCCGTATGGCCAAAAAACACAAAGTACAGTAAAAACTACCTAAAAACTTACTAACAACCTAGCTAGTTGATTTTGATGGGAAAAAAAAATGAGAAAGTACAAAAAATAAAGACGGAGATGCTAAAGCAAGTAAATAAAAGCTAGGGTGATGAAGGTGATCTCACAAAAGTGTTGATTCGCTAGCTAGCTCCACGCACACGTTCTCCTACACACAAGCAAGAGTTGAAAATTGTTAGGGATGTATAGGGGCCTGCGTCAGTCAGACCTCCGTTTTGTTGTTTCTACCTCCACAAACAACCATAAAGAAATAGAATAGAATATGCAATAAAGAAAGCAGAAAGAAAGATTGCAATGAACACAAAAAAACAATACTATGCTACTCTATCAAATCACAAAGGAGAGGAGTGAAGCGTTACCACCTCCACCGAAGAGCTCACTAGCCAATGGAGGGAGAATGTAAGGTATGGACTTGGCAAAGTCACCACGACTGCAACAATGATGAAGGGATGTCTTGCAAGACTCCAAGCCCACAAATTCTATGGCTGCCTCATACTTGCAATGTGGAGTTGATGGAGTGTCAATGTTGTTGCAATGCTCACAATGAAATGCTAGAATGCTATGAATTTGCTTGAGAGATCGAATGTGAATGTCTAGAGAGAGTGATTGAATGTGTAGAGTGAAATGAAGTTACAATCAATGTTTTTGAAGGTGGGATGAGAAGAATTTGTCATTTTTGGGTTGGTTGGTTGAATAGGGATGTTACAATTCGACCCCAATTGGGTGTGTAATAGCCCAAAATTGATTACAATGAGACATAATTTGCTCCTGTAGCTCGTCTAGACATAGTGAGAATGATACTTTCCATAGAAGCTCAAAACAAGTGGCTTCTTTATCAAATGGATGTAAAATCAACATTTTCAAATTTTCATCTTGAAGAAGAAGTTTATGTGGAACAACCATTTAGGTATGAGATTTTAGGCCAAGAAGACAAGGTTTATAAGCTCAAGAAAGCACTATATGGTATCAAGCAAGCCCTCAGAGTTTGGTATAGCACAATTAATTCGTATCTCCTACAAAATGGCTTGAATAGGTGCAATATTGAGCCGACATTGTACATAAAGATGAATGGAAAAGGTGAAATTCTCATTGTATGTTTATATGTTGATTTAATATTCACAGGTGACTTATCAATTGATTTGTTCAAAGGAGTTATGGAAAATGAATTTGAAATGACTAATTTGGGACTCATGAAATACTTTTTAGGCATTGAGGTGAATCAAAATGAAAATGGTACATTTATCTCTCAAAAAAAGTATGCAAATGATATTTTGAAAAGGTTTAATATGTTGAATTCAAATTAGCACCAACATCAATTTTCACAAGTTTGAAGATAAGCAAAGATGACAAAGGATCCAATATAGATCCAACTTTGTATAAGAGACTTGTTGGTAGTCTCGTGTACCTAACATCCACAAGGCCAGACATAATTTATGGTATTTAAGTTTGATTTCAAGGTTCATGGAGTCTCCAAAAGACTCACATTGGAAAGCTGGGAAATAATCTTAAGATATGTGAGTGGAACAAGGAATTATGAGATCCAATATTCAAGCTCAAATGAGTTCAAACTCATAGGATACATGGATAGTGATTGTGCTGGAAGCATTGACAATAGAAAGAGCACATTGGGTTATGTTTCACTTTGACACCAGTGTAGTATCATGGGCTTCAAAGAAACAACCCATTGTCACGCTTTCTTCTATTGAAGCAGAGTATGCAACAGCAACAGGGACATCATGCCAAGCAGTTTGGATGAGAAGAGTGTTGAAAGAGTTGAAACACATGAATAAGAAAATGCAACAAAGATACATTGCGACAACAACTCAACCATAGCATTGTCCAAAAAACTATTCTTTCACAAGAGAAGTAAACATATTGACACTAGATATCATTTTATTAGAGAGCTGATCAACAATGGATAGATCTTTTTGGAATTTTGGAGATCACTTGGGAATCATAGATGATAGTAGTTGTGATTAAGGTTGGGGGGGGGGGCTGTTGGAATTAATCCCAACTATCCACCTTAAAGCCAACTCTGTATTTCATCATTCTCTTTACAGTCAAAGATATTTTGAGCTCTTCCATAGGCCACCATTTTGCATCAAGATTGTTTTAGATATGAAAATAGTACATAATCTTATTTCTAATACTTCTCCATGCTGCAACATTAATTGCAATTAAATGTTTTGGTTTTACCTCTTTTTGTTGGGCTCATACGTAGTTTCAAAGTAGTCTTTTTCAATGTATTAAAAACAGGGGTAGATAGTTTTGGATGTAGCAATATCTCTTTATGTGTGTAATAGCGATGTTGTAGTGGTTGGTTTCAAATAGCACAATATTTATGCATGAAAATTTCTGAATAAAGGAAGGAGTAGTAGCTTTGTTTTATGTCTGTAAAAGGAATGAAGTTTGTAAAGATTTGAACTATTTGAAATATAAATACTGTTGCAACTTATCTCTGCTTTCCATTTTTCTATTTCATTTGTGCTCTATTTTTCTCCTCTACCTCTCCCCTCCACATAAAAATTGTGAGAGAACTCCTATTGTCATTCTAAAATTTTGTGGGGATGAAGTCTCCCCAAGCCACTAGTGACCAAATGAATTAAGCAACTTTGTCCGTGCATGTTTATTTTTTTGGAGAATTTTTTGAGAGCTACTTTGCTTATAATGCCAATTGCCTTGGCATTAATCTTGTTCTTTAACAATTAGTGATAAAAGGATATTTTTCCAACACGCTGTTAGGCATTTTCTTTGCTAGTCTGTTATATCAACAATTTAATTTTGTTACATTGACAACTGTTACAACTTGGGGAACACTGGGAAGCTAGGAGATTATTCTCACAAGAGATGTTCAATGTAACAACTTGGAAAACTCTAGGAAGCTAGGAGATTATTCTCAAAAGATATGTAGTTTGAATGTTGCAAAATTCAGTAAAATGTTTGGAAGACAGTGCAAACCATGTTGCAACTCAAAGACTAAATGAACAAAGAAAAAATGAACATAGAGTGGCAAGTTGATAGGTAGATAACCTCTTAATAGATGGTAGCAAGAGAGAGGCCCATTGTAGGGCATGTAGCCTCTAGCGGCAGAGAAAGATTAGAAGGAAGACTTTAGGTCAATGAATAGAGGAAAAGCACCCAGATATCATAGCCTACGCCCAATATGGAGTTGGCAACAACAAGGTCAACATCCTAGGCTGCACACAAATGTGAGATTCTACCCCACATGCCTTGGCTGGGTCTCACTTGTAGAACATAAGTAAAACAAACAATTTTAATCACTATCATAGGAATATAAAAGACAAGCATCCTCAACAGGTAGTTGAATCTATTGTTTGTAAAGTTACCAGGAAATTTGAGTAAGGGAGGCAACAAATTTTTAGGACCCCAGGAATGGTTTGCCACAAAACATTTGTATGTAACATTATATTTCATAATATTAATGTTATGTGCATAATCAACATTATATTTCATTATATTTATTTATTTTTATTAAATTTCTACAGACCCTTTTAGGATGTTTGTCCATGAAAAGAACCAGATATGCCAAGTTCTTTCCATAAATGTCCCATAAACGCCAATCCTAACAAGGACCCACCAATTTTTAAGAATACGCTACTTTTTAGATAGAACCAAAACTAGGAGGTACTAGAAAATTCTAGTTTCCATAAATGTCCCAGAAACGCCAATCCTAACAAGGACCCACCCAAAACTAAGAGGTACTAGAAAATTCTAGTTTCCATAAATATTCCAGAAACGCCAATCCTAACAAAGACCCACCAATTTTTAAAAATACGTTACTTTTTAGATAGAACGAAAACTAGGAGGTACCAAAAAATTTTAGTCCAGACACAAAGATCATAGGCATGTGCTTCCACAAACAGTCACACAGCCTAGATACATTGTATGAACTTTAATACTAAAATCCACAAGGTAAAAAAGAAAGAAGAAAGCAACTCATGTGGCAAACTGCAATAGCCGTCAAAGAATATCAAACTTGACATAGCTACAAATAAATCTCCCTCTTTCAAGAAATATAAGTCCTACCGATAGCACAAGAAGAGCATTGATAGGGTGGCATTCAACACTGATATTTCAAAAAAAATAGGATACTAAAATTTTCCACATGTTCCCAAAATCTATCTAACAAACTACATGATATTCAATAAATAACCACTCGGGTTAAGAGTGCAGTAAAGTAACAGAAAGCCCACTGAATTTAGACAACAGAGGAAGAGAATTGGTAGACTAAAAATTAACCTCTTAGAAGCACAAGAGGCCGATGATTTCCAATCATCAAGGACTTCCCAAAGGTGGGACTTCCACATGAGTATTCCTTGCGATTTGCAGGGACTTCCATCATTATTTGCTTGGCATTCTGTCATAATTGATTTTGTGACACCTTGGTTTTGTGAGGTCGTAGGGTCTTTCATCACAATTTGCAGGGTCTTTGTTGCAATCTGCAGATTTTTGCAGTTCACTAAGCTTTCATTTCCCATTAATCTAGTTGTAGATCTTGTGTGACTCTTTGCAATGTGCGGTTTTTTGTTGCAGATGACTTTTCTTTGTGGACTTGAGAGAAAATTAAAACAAGAATACTAGGATTCAACGTAGAATTGATGTGAAAATTCTATTGCAGTTACTGATTATTAATCTCCTATCTAATACATAGATTATTTGACTCTGAAAATTAATTCTCAGCAAATATCGAAAAATAACACAACTGCAACTTCACCAATAAAAACTCACAAGAATAGAAGAAACATTCACAATAATGGAAAAGCCACCAATATTGCGGAAAAATTATTAGTGGAAAACCCACGAGAGGAAAACCACTCGCAGATGAGATTATATTAAACTGGCAAATTAAGGAATACAAAAGCTGCGCTTGCCTCTTCTTGGCGAACTCCGTAATATTCTTCTCGGGAAATTCTTCCCTCGAATTTCTCCTGCTGAAATTCCCCAGCTGCTATCCCCAACGCTATCACTGCGCCCTTGCTAACACTGCAAGACTATTTGCTCTCACTGCAATTCTACTTGCTATCACTGCAAGTCTACTTGTTGTTGTGTTCTCCAATTGCCCATTGATCCCTTTTTATACTTTTCTCATTGGAAAACCAATGGCCATGATTTAATCTCAATCAATGGCTAAGATTAAATAGACTCTAAAAACCCTAACTAACTGGATTCTAGAAGTCTCTAGGAGAATCAATTTATTTAATTACATAA